>OX578146.1:46201274-46406274 GCA_951213105.1 Amaurobius ferox
GACTTTCTGTAATATTAAATATCTATAATACTAAATTTATAATACTTTATACATAATAATTAAGAATGTCCGTATGCATGTCTGTATGTTCGAAGGTAGCGGAAAATATATACGACACATAATCACGAAATTTTATATAGAGGTACCTGAGGTCAGGTGATGAAGTCCAATGATGATTTAGCTAGAATCTTACTTAGAAACTAACTCTCGAAATGAGCTTCAATAGTTATTGAGCAGTAGTGAACAGGGGTGGAGCCCTCGAACTTCGGGGTTGGAGAGCGTTCACGAGCTTGGAGGATGAAAGGCTGGAGTGTGCACTAAGCAAGATGAAAGAACGCAGGAAGCGAGCTCCAGTGGTTGGTGAGTGGTCCGGTGTGGCGGACCCCCAAAGGGCGTAGATTATTCTAATCATTTTAAGTTTTGACACAATTTTTGCTATTTGTGTACGTTATTTCAATTGCTTTTTATTTAATTTCATATTTATACACCTTTCACCATAGACCTCTAGTAAATGACGCTCTGAGCGACCACTTTCCCACAAAACATATTGTGGTCACATTAGAGAAGTTCCTTAGAAGCACCTTACTGTAGTTCATTTATAAATTTATTTTGTAACATTTCATTACATAATTAGGAAACTGACACATTTCATCTCCTAAAAAATCTATTGTCATATCTAATTAGAAGCTTGTAATAAATTATACTGTCTGACGCTCGTTCATAACTATTTCTTTTACTAATCTATCTTGGTGACATTTCTTTTGCAGAAGTACTGGTAGGGTGATGCTGAAGGACGATATTAACTATTATTCTTCTCCATGGTTTATATATAACTGGTATAACATAAGATATAAAATTAACCCAAGTTGCCCTGACAGGCAATAAAGATACATCTTTATCCGCGTCTTTTCGTATTATGAGATAAGTTTCTATGAATGGATAAGATATATAATATACGTAATTAACGTAAGAATGGAGAATCTAACTATTAACGAATGCTATTTTTGCAGTTTACTAAAATGAAATTATTTTTACATGGATAACAGTATTATTACATTGATTAACAGTAACGATTTCTGAAATTCTGATTTCGATTGCGCAATGGGGATATTACTATTGAATATGATAATATAATTGATTGAACTGCTGCTGTTTTGTGATTGTGAGGCTCGAACAAACAGAATATTGAGCACAAGTTCGAGACAAAACAATTAGATCAAACGATATCTCCAGATTCCTCTCTTCAGTTCAAGAACGATAAATTGTTCGCTCGCTGGCCGGAATAGCATGCAGGTAATTTGCTACAATCTCAGTAAAAGTACGGCCTCAAATCGCCCCAAGAGATACAGGCGTTCTCAATAAGGATCGAGGGAAGTTTCTAGGCGGAAGAGATTGAGCTGTGACTTACTTCGTCGTGTTTGTGATGATGACCTCTGGCAAGCATCAGAGATATATTTACACATTTGTGACGAAGTGCGATCCCAAGGTTGAAGAGTGGAACATTTTGATAACTTTTTGTGATTTTTTTAAAGTTCAAGAGCAAGGAAAACCAAATATCAGATACACTACTTTATGGTAACACGTGAAATATGTCACTGTGCTCGCCCGATTCGTAACCAAGATCGCCACATTTATCGCCAATGTCATGGACCGATACTTCACCTCAGCGATATTTATCTTATAACTGTGAAAGTTGCTCCTCCTTAAAAATATTTTCAGAGCAGAGAAAACTAAATTTGAGATAGGTAATTGCTTCAATTATTTATGGTAACATGCCCAATTTTGATTCCAAAGTCATGGACCCAAGCTTTAAAGCAATGGCATTCATCTTATAACTGTATATGTTGTTTTCCCTTAAACGGCTTTTTAGAGTAAGGAAAAATAGACAGGTTAAACTAGCCTTCCCGAGCGACCAACTAGGTCGGGGAGGTTTGGGATTGGAGTCGGGGAAGTACTTATCTCCCACCCAACGAGAACACAATCAGGGTAGCGAAGTCAGCAGAATCATTCATCAGGCGAGGTCCGAAGATGGTCCCGCCAAGTCTCGAGCCCAGTCGCCGAAGGGTTTAGACTCAGGATATGAATAGACACAGTCGGTCCCCGCGTCATAAGAGTCCGAGTCCCGGACAACCGGACGGGGTGCGCGACAGCCTGGTTCCTCGTATTTATGTGCCCCCTGGTTAAGAGGATTAGAACTACAGAGCTTTAGACCACCCTCTAGACGTGGGCCGCTCCAGGGGGGGGGGGATAGACATCAGACAATAACTCAACAATTAATGTAACTCAACAATTTTGTCGCCAAACTAGCCAAATTTATTCCCATGGTCATAGACCTAGGCTTCACTGCAATAACATTTGCTTTAGAACTATAACGGCTGCTTATTTTTAAAAGGAATTCCAGAGCAGGGAAAATAAATATTAAATAATTGTAACATTAATTCGTGGTAACACGCCAAGAAAGCCGCACGTATGGTAACACGCCAAATACCATAATATCGAGATCATTCTTTACTTTTAAAGAAATTTTGATGTCAAACTAGACGAAATTGAAAAGTCATTTGGAATAAAACATTTCTCATATATTCATTTCGATGCGTTGAGAAGATATTAGTTTTAATGTTTGGTTGGTTGTGAAAAAAAGCACATATATTGTAAAAAATATATTGAAACGGAAAATCAATGACTTTGAAGACACACAGCTGGGATGAAAACATGTCTTTCATAATTGTACACGACGCAGACATATTGCTATCTGTTTTATGTTATATCCCTTTTTTATTTAATAACGAATAATGAAGCATGAAAGCAGCTGGATGTTCAATTAAAGAGATATTGGAGGTGTTTCATATATAGAAAATTGATACATTTGAACATCAGAAACGTCAATAAAGAGATTTTTATTGTTCATATGTGCTATTTCACTTTTTCGTTAAATATTCCGATTTTTTTTAAAAATATTAATGTTTTTTTTCTATCATTAAAAATCTGATGTGGATAATAATAACTGTTCATATAGAGTTACATTAATTTTTGCTCTTTTAGTGGTAGTTATTAATTTGAGTTTTCAAGCGCAAAATAAAACATGAAAAAATGCTGATTCAAAATTACTTTAAATAATGAACTTTTAGAAAAAAACTATTTTTAGCTTAGGGCCTTGGTCAGGGACTTGCCCAGGAATGGGGTATGGGCATGACGCTTGGTCCCACCAAATTTCTTTGGCTTCCTCAGTGACTTCAGTTGAAAATTTTAATTTCAAATAAAAAAAAATTGTCATAAGATATATTTAAAAAAAAGAAATCCGAGAAATCAAGAATTTAAATATCAGAAATTTTATATCATTTAATTTAATAAAATTTTCGCTGTTTCCTACATTCTGATCAATCTGAAACATTCATTCTTGTCACATTAAAGAATATTCATTCGGAGGTAGTTGTTTGGGAAATGATAAAGATTTGCTTGAATGTCTGCACCACATTCTTTATTCCGTACTGTATCCCTAAAACTGAACTATTACTTGACAGATGTATTGATTGACTTTCGTTAACTCTGATTTCATGTGGGTAAAGAAATTGCTAATTAAGTATTACAGGGTTTCTAGGAAAGTCCGTATCAAGGGAACTTTCTCGAGAACGAATAGAGTTATCCCTATTTTTTAATGCAACTACGTAGGAAACCTCTATGAAGCTACACGACAAGACACATTTAGAGGGGCTGAAATCCCTTCTTATGGGGAGAGGGACTATATAGCTCCCTTTTGGAGATAGAGAAAAATGTCAAAGTTGTACAGCGTTGCCAAATTAATATAAAAATGCGTTTGTCCAACAGAGAAAATCCGATGTGGCCAGAACATGACTTTCTCTGCAGACTTATACCCACGTTTTCTTTATTTTAATTAAATTTAATTCACTTTTAATTCAATTTTGATTCTCATTTGGTAACTGAACTTATTTTAAAAGGTGGCGTAGAGAAAATACGAAAAAACCCAAATATCTCGAGAACGGCTAGTCCTAGTGTAATGGGGTTGATCTTATTCTTTTCTTCGTTAAACATTACGTATAAAAAAAGCATTTAATGGATAAAATTGAGCATACGCAGCTTTTTATTTTAGATTTTGATGATTTGCAAAAAAAAAAGGCAAAAAAAGGCCATTTTGCAAAAAAAGCCAGGTTTTTTCCCCTAATCATACCAAAATAATAATCAGCACCAGGGTGACCCACAAGCGACTTATCTACTGAATTTTGTGAAATTCAGTCCATTAGTTTTTCAGATAGCGTGGATACAGGCTTTTGTGAGTCATTTCGCAAAAAAAGGTGGGTTCTTTTATCCCGAGTCGTACCCAAAACTAATAAGCACTAAATTCGCCTACACCTGACTTACCTACCAAATTTTATGAAATTCGGTCTATTAGTTTTTTAGTTAGAGTGGATACAAAATCTGCACAGACACACACACAGACGTCAAGCTAAAAATAGTTTTTTCGTATTCTAGAGAGGTCTCGAAACGCGTAGATCCGTCGAAAACTCGAGTTGCGATTTTCAGCATGATTTCAATACTTTCCCTGTACATTACCATGTATTGCAGGGAAAGTAAAAACTGAAAAAAACTCTGAAAACTAGGGAATAGACTCTTAATCATTCCCATATAAAACAACATTAATGTATTCAGACGATTGGGATACCTTTCATTGGAAAACTCTATTCGTATAATCGTTTGACTATATTGGCAATCTGTCACCGTGCACTAACGGGCTTTACATTGCGTGTTTTAGTGCAAAAGAGGGATTTAAAGGGAGAAAAACTGATTCACAAGGGCTGCTGTCCAGTGCAATAGAAGCGCTATCCTAGTTTTAGGAAAGCCCGGGGTTCTAGGAGTATGAACAATATAAGTATTTTTCTTCTGTCCATATCGGAATATTATGTTTTAACTGATATTAGTTATATTCACAAAGTGAAATATACCCAGATATGAATGAAAGAAATTCCAATAAGCTTTTCTTTCAGTGTGTCGATTTGTTCTGGTGTTTATAAAAATGTTACAAAATTGTTAAAAGGTCAATTTTAATTAAAAGCAGTTTTTTCATTTTTTCAAACTGTTTGGAATGGTTTTTATTATATATTTGAGAAACAACGTATACATGTCTTTACAATTACACAGTGGGGTTCAGAGCATCAGCACTTTTTGGGGAAATGTATATATTTCGATTGGGAACGCTTACAATATTGTGATGTAAAAGTGTAAAAGTGTTGTTCTTGTTGAGACCCAGACCGTCCGACCTACCAGAAAGGTGTGAGGTAACCGTTTGAAAGGCCGGGAAGTGCCACCCAATTTAGACCGGAACCCAGTGGGGGAGGCATCCACAGGGACCGTACCCTCTTTCCCCTACCACCAACCTCTCGGAAGGAGTTACGGACCCACATGTTTAACGTGATCGTACTCCGCATGAACACGGCGGCAGTTGTGGCAGCGTGCAAATCCAGCGCGCAAACCACCGGGCTACCGCGTCCGAAATGTTCAAACAGCACGCGGTATTCCCAGGTGGTCACCCACCCAAGTACTAACCGCGACCGATGCTGCTTGACTTCGGTGACCTAACGAGAACCGGTGTTTTCAGCACGGTAGGTCCGTTGGCATGATGTAAAGTGTGAATATGAGATCCACAAAATTTGGGGACTCAAATCCTTGGAAACTCCTGAAAAAAAATACTTTACAGTGCTTCAAAAAGTTATGGGGTATTATATTCGGCAGACCATTATTTTAAAAAAGCAAAGTATACGTACAGCTCAAACTGCTGCTAAAGTAATACAACTAAAATGACTTTGTTAAGAGTAGCATACCACACAAAATTAATAGTATCAAGATATTATATACAATAGTACGAGAGTATTAAGATACAACATAAAATTAATTGTATCAAGATATTATATACAATAGTACAAACGTATCAAGGTACAACATAAGATTAATATTATCAGATATATTAATAGTATCATGGCGCAGCACGAATTTTGATGCTATTAATTTTGCGTTGTATGCTGCTCTTAACGAATTTATTTTAGTTGTAAAGTATGTAAGCAAAAATATACAGAGCATTGTAAAGAGGTCGGAAATGTAATTACAGGATTTCGAATAATCTCCACGGATGGAGCATTCCTGAATAAGAATTAATACTTTTTTTAATACCTGCGTATACGATATTTCTTATGGACGATTCGGATAAAATTGGGTCGGACAATATCTCTCACTGTCATAACACTGCTCTATGTCATCACTGGTACTCGGCTATGATCCCTGGGTTATCGATCCAATATGATAACCCTAGATTCATTCTGGTCATACAAGGATACGAGGTTTGAACGAGGAGACAGAGTTTCCACTCTGTTCTTTCTTCTCGATTACTTCCTCTCATCGTTTTGATTGCACGAGAGCTTCTTTAAATATTCTTGTAGATGAATATGTAGCCTCACTGCTTTATTGCCGGCGTGATCCTTTGCACTCGACCTAGCATTTTCCAAGTCAAGGGGCTTAGCAACAACGACACAATTTCCCTCAGTTTGACGTTTAGAATTATTGAGTTATTTTGCACTTTCAAACATTTTATTAGTTCCGGTTAAGTATATCAATCGAACTGGCCAAAATAGTTTCTGCGATCCTGTTGGTAAGGCAGGAAAATGCTAAGCTTTCAGGTCTGTTGTAGAACCAAGGGCAGGAGTGAAACCGGGAAAAGGTCGATACGTGGCAAATGCGGGTTTTGTGAATTTAAGGGTGAGCGTCAGTAAATTTTCTGCCCTATCCGCGCTTTGTTAACTTTCGCGGCACACATATTTCGTCGAAATTCTGCTCAAAGAGTTGCGAAATATTGTTTTATAGATAAAATGCTATGCTTAGATTATATTAAAACTAAATTTAATACCCAATAAAACATAGAATATATGTTTTATTTTAATTTAAAATATTTTTGGTGCTGCCATCTGGTGTCGTAATTTAATTCATACCGACTATTTTTATTTTTTAATGAACATTTTTAAATGTCTATTGCTTCTAATACGCTATTAAATACAACAACAGATCATATATAATGCCATAATCACGGAAACGTAATTGAACTTGGACTTGAAGACAAAGGAACTTGAAGATAAAACTGCAGTCCTCAGTGATGTACATTCAGATCCCTTATCAAATTTATAGAATGATAAATTACCTTTCCGTGATTGTGGCATTATTATATATGATCTGTTCTTGTATTTAACACTGTATTAGAAGGAATAGATATTTAAAAATGTTCATTAAAAAATAAAAATAATCGGTATGAATTAAATTACGACAACAGATGGCAGCACCAAAAATATTTTGGATTAAAATAAAAAATGTATTCTATGTTTTTTGGGGCATTAAATTTAGTTTTAATATAATCTAAGCATTGCAATTTATTTTTCAGAAAATATTTCGCAACTATTTGAGCAGAATTTCGGCAAAACATGTGTGCCGCGAAAGTTAACAAAGCGCGGATAGGGCAGAAAATTTACTGACGCTCACCCTTAAATAGAGATTAGACAGTAAGGTGAGTTCAAAGATCCTCCCTAGGAAAGCCCAGTACTGCTAGAGGAAGAAGTGCTCTAGCTAACATATATACCGAAAGTAGTTGGTAGTAGTTGAACAAGGGTAAGATAAAGCTTTGAATATTTTAAGTACGTCCGGGGGGATGAGTTTCGCATATATTACCAAGCACAGTACGATTAGATGGGTCCTGGTTAATTTGAACGGAAACTGTTCAATAACCGGTCTTTTAATTGCATAGAATTTTTATTTAAACAGCCAGTAGCTGCATACGTTCTGTTTGAGTTAAAAAATCAGTATGGATTCTAAATCCTAGTCTTTCTGTGCCCTTTTCCTTGACAGTTAGAGATGTAATTTATTATTGTACAGTCAGTTCGTTTCGACTCACTTTTAGTTTTAATACATAGGGAAACACTTGAACTTTACAAAGCACCTAATCCAATAAAAGTACTTAAAATCATTCATTTACTTGTTGGATATTAGTAAACAATATTATATGCAATGTATATAGTGGAATGGTTCATGTTAGCATCTATAAATAAAGTTATTCGCTTTTAAAATCTAAATGACATATAAAGTAGCTATATAAAAAATCATTTTTAGAACGTTTTCATATTTTTTTTTACTTTCCGGAAGAAGTTCGAAACATTGATGACTATTTCCTGGTCTGTCCACCCTAAAAATTAATAAGACTCTGACGCTTATCAATCAAAATAATCGTGCTAAATTTCATTATATTTGCTAAGTTAAGATACTTAAACAAAATTAAACATAATGCAATCTTTCTTTTAATATTGATCCAGTATTGGCAATCAATACAGACCCAATATTAGGTCAATATGAAAATGTGAACATTTTAACAATATTAGCATACCAATTATTGGCAATATTTCCAATGTTACGCCAATATTTGCATAACATTGTGATGCCAATATCTAGCTAATATTGTCGGCCAATATATTCCCAATATTGACATTATATTGGAAATATTTTCAATGTAGCGGCAAGATATAAACAAGAAAGTTCAATCATGCATAAAGAATTGATTATTAAACACTTCCCAACATCAATGCAATTTTGCAATTTTATATAAACATCTCTGAAATGCGATACATTCCTCGGTAATATTTTTTAAATTATCACAATACTACATTAATTTATTATATTTGAAAAATTCATCGAAGAAAATGAACTTCATTCAAATGACGGCATTGAAATATAAATTGCCTGGTTTAAACATCTCTAAAATGGGATACATTCCTCGGTAATATTTTTAAAATTATCATAATACTACAATAATTTATTATATTCATTCAAATGACGGCATTGAAATATAAATTGCCTGGTTTAAACATCTCTAAAATGGGATACATTCCTCGGTAATATTTTTAAAATTATCATAATACTACAATAATTTATTATATTTGAAAACTTCATTGAAAACAAATGAGCTTTATTCAAATGACGTCATCGAAATATAAATCGCCTCTCTGTAAAAGCAGCATTTCATCCATAAACATTTTTCCAATCGATTCATTCATCACAATACTATAATAATTTATTTTATTTAAAAATTTGAAAAATTGTTATCTTCCATATTTATTTTAAAATGTGAAACCTCTCTTATATATATATATTATATATATATTCTTGGAAGGATATTTATTACATAATATATCTATTTTTTCTTTCTGGAGGATATATAGTAAGAGTCAGAATTTAATTGAATTTGCTTTTCTCCCTATATTAAATAATTTTTATTTAAAAAACTACTTAACATATTTTACTGAAATTTTTTTTTTATATATTTCATGGGATAATTTGAATATTTCCTAAAATTTTCGAACCAATTTGTGAATTTTAAATTTGCTTAAAAAATGTTTGAAAAATTAGGTCCCATATGGTTCAATGTATTTCATTTTTTTGCAACCCGGGTTCAATCCAAAACTAATTGGGTGATATTATTCATTTATATTCCCATAGGTCCCACAGATCGTCTGAACAACATACTAAAATTTCATTTTGATAAAGTCATTTTTACGGCAGTTATCGTGCTAACGGACAGACAGACAGAATGAACAAAGTCATAAACTCTTTTCAACTATCTTGTAAAGTGTTAAAATATTGACCTAATACCGGACCAATATTGGCATGCTACTAGGGATTCTAACGAAACTCGATTATACTACGTAATTCAGAGAAAGGAAACAGATACGAAAATCCTATACCACGCATTTATAGAATTCCGTGCTTTTCCCAGGATTCCATTTTGCGGCATTAAAAGCCCCACTGAACGATCTCAGTGCTTAAGGTCTATTAATCTACAATGTCATTTCCTGTGGCACGGAGACATCAATCTCGTGAATGGAGGCCTGCCCTTCACGTGACCAAGTAGTGACCGCGATGCTTGCGTGCCCGACTCCAATGTGGAGATCAATGATATGCCGAACGGGAAGTAGTGCATGAATTGGATTTAACTATTATAAGTGGTCAGAAGTGGTAGATACGTTTGTCAAAAGTATTGAAAATCACTTCTCTCTTGTTATTCCGCATGTGCAATCTACAGAACAGTGATTGTGTACGTGTTATACAGAAAATACCGTTATTGTTATTATTACTTTCCTTATATACATAATGTATAAGGAAAGTATTGTGACGGGGTCGAAAATTCGAATTCGAGTTTTCGACGGGAGAGCACGTTTCAAGCATCCCTGATCACGAATCAAACATTTTTGAAGTGATGTCTGTGTGTGTGTGTGTGTGTCAGTGAGTCTGTGGAGACGATAACTGACGAACGAATGGACCGATTCGAACAAAATTTGGTACAAAAATCACAATCCGTAAACAGTGGAAGCCTATTGTTTTTATATGCAATCGAATGTTCAGAACCCCTCTAAATTTTCGAATGAAATTTTGAAAAAATCGTCAAAAAATCAAAACCACTAACAAGGTTACGCAAATAGACATTTCTTATGTAATTTTTCATTAGAAAACGATTGACATAAATTTTAGAACGCTAATATGGACCGTTCTTGAGATATTGTACATTTATCAAAAAAATTATCAAAAAGTCATATAAAATAAAAATAAAAATTTCCTATTGCGAAATATGTTCACTTTTCATATGTAATACCATTCGATAAATTGGGTGACATTATTCTCGTGGATTTAGTTCGTTCCATTCATGAAAAAAGATACTTTAAGTAATACTTTTTCATTTGAACGCCAATAGTCTGCTGTAATAATAACGCAATAATTAATAACCAATATCTGCTGTAAGAATAACTTATTTCTTCGTCCATAATACTTGGCGAGATTTTGGCGACGAATTTGACGGAATGTCGCCAACTTGGCGACTTTTTAATATGTTGCCAAATTAACGAAAATCTCACCAAATGGATAAAAATGACGCTAAATCAATGGAAATGCAGACTAATTGTCGAAAATTCAATATCTTGGAAATAATATAAGTATCTACTATAAGAATAACATTTTTTTTAACTGTAAACGTAGTAAATTCATTGCATTATATAAGGAAAGTCATGTGTTGCCCACATCAGATTTTTTTACAGTAGAACCCACTTATAACGATTCCGCATTTAGCGAGATTCTGTATTTAAAGGGGGAAATTATTAATTTTAAATTGGTTGAATGCTAATTAAGGCTTATATTCCCGCTTTCAATTGGTAACATTTTAAAATTCCGGAATGTAACGAGTGAATGAAATAGTAAAACTGAATAAAATATAAAACATCTGATGTGAGCAGCACATGACTTTCCTTATATAATACAATGAATTTACAACTTTTACAGTTAAAAAAAATGTTATTCTTATAGTAGATACTTGTATTCTTTCCAAGATATTAAATTTTCTTCAATTAGTCGTCATTTTCATTGATTTAGCGTCATTTTTATCCATTTGGCGAGATTTTCGTTAATTTAGCAACATTTAAAAATGTCGCCAAGTTGGCGACATTCCGCTAAATTCGTCGCCAAAATCTCGCCAAGCGTTATGGACGGAGAAATAAGTTATTTTTACAGCGGATAATTGAATACTGGCGTTCAAATGCAAAAGTATTACTCAAAGTATCTTTTCTTGTGAATGGAATGAGTTAGATCCACGAGAATGATGTTACCCAATTTATCGCATGATATTACATATGAAAAGTGAACATGTTTCTTAACAGTTAATATTTTTTTTTAATTTATGGAATTCTTTGATAAATTTATTTGAAAAATGCGCAATATCTCGAGAACGGTTCATGCTAGCGTTCTAAAGTTTATGTCAATCGTTTTCTAAAGAAAAATTACATAATAACTGTCTATTTGTGGAACTTTATTAAAGGTTTAAAGTTTTAAAACAATAGGCTTCCAGTATTCATGGATTGTGATTTTTGTACCAAATTTCATTCGAATCGCTCCGTTCGTTCGTGAGATATCGTCTCCACAGACTCACTGACACACACACTCACACACACACACACACACACACACACACACATACATCACTTCAAAAATGTTCGATTCGTGATCAGGGATGCTTGAAACGCGCTCTCCCGTCGAAAACTCGAATTCGAATTTCTGACACCGTCACAATACTTTCCTTATACATTATGTATATAAGGAAAGTAGAAAGATGAAAAAATTGTATCAAAAGGACAAAAATCTGGATCTGAAAAGCACAGTACATTGGGTCCTATTTGTGACTCGTAGTTCAGCGTCGGTAGATAAGGGGCACTCCTATAGCGGAGCTACAAACATTATTGTAAGTGCAGATTAAATTACTGCCAATGCAATAAAGTTACAAACACCACGTTTGAAGCGCTATTCACCATAAAAAAATAGTGTTGACCTGTTTCAGAAAGGGTAGAGCGTCTGCTGCCCAGTTCGAAGATCCGATTCCCGGTTGGAGCAGTAAGGTTCTTTATAATTGTGCCGGATCAAATCAACCCTGTATATTAGTGCAAAGATGTCGGAAGTCTGAAAGTGACCCTAGTACGGCTAGCACGGATTCTGTTAATTCTGGGATAGTGAGATACGATTTTAAATCAAAAGGGTAACGACCAAGCAGGAAGCTAACCTGGAAGGTAAAAGTAGCAGCACGAGGCTAACCTGGAAGGTAAAAGTAGCAGCACGAGGCTAACCTGGAAGGTAAAAGAAGCAGCACGAGGCTAAACTGGAAGGTAAAAGAAGCAGCACGAGGCTAACCTGGAAGGTAAAAGTAGCAGCACGAGGCTAACCTGGAAGGTAAAAGTAGCAGCACGAGGCTAACCTGGAAGGTAAAAGTAGCAGCACGAGGCTAACCTGGAAGGTAAAAGTAGCAGCACGAGGCTAACCTGGAAGGTAAAAGTAGCAGCACGAGGCTAACCTGGAAGGTAAAAGTAGCAGCACGAGGCTAACCTGGAAGGTAAAAGAAGCAGCACGAGGCTAACCTGGAAGGTAAAAGAAGCAGCACGAGGCTAACCTGGAAGGTAAAAGTAGCAGCACGAGGCTAACCTGGAAGGTAAAAGTAGCAGCACGAGGCTAACCTGGAAGGTAAAAGTAGCAGTACGAGGCTAACCTGGAAGGTAAAAGTAGCAACACGATGCTAACCTGGAAGGTAAAAGTAGCAGCACGAGGCTAACCTGGAAGGTAAAAGTAGCAGCACGAGGCTAACGTGGACTAAAAATAGCCAGAGGTGGACAATCAGATTGTCATTTGCACGCAAATTAGACATTAAAGAGTGGAGAATGCAGAGTCCACTTCCACAATAAGAACTTTCACTTCCGTCCCAGTAGCTCAATGGTAGAGCGTCGACTCGCAAGTTCGAAGATCCAGCTCCCTGTTATGGAAGCAAGGCGCTTTACAAGATCTCTCTCTCTTTCTGTCCCCCTCTCTCTGCAAACAGAGAATGACTGACATGTTTTCGAAAGCATTTGGAATATGTCAAGGGCGTCTTAAAACGTGCCATTCCTTCAAAATTCGAAAAATTTCAAGAAAGCAATACGTTCACTGTACAATAAATAATATGTGAGAGTAAAAAAGTTTAACATACACAAATGATTTATAGCAATAATGCGTCGGAAATGTAAAAGAAAACAAGCTTCTTTTCAAATTTTGCCATTTGCTCTTTAAACGATGACGGGAAGTTATTTTTTAAAAAGAAATTCCCGTTGAAAAATTGGTTAGTGTTCGTTGTACGACCTTTACCTCAAAAAATCTATTTTTATTTATTATAAAGAGTCTTTTTTTTCTCTTTGCTTTAATGTTTTTCGTTCCGGCCAGGAAATAAACAATTTATCATAAGCGATGAAGATGGATCTACTCCTATACTTTTATTCACACCTGTATATAGGAATAAATAAGTTTTATGTTGACTTTTTTATATAAATCTTAGCGAAATATTCGAAATTGAAAAAGTAAAAAAAGTAATAATTATAATAGTAATAATAATAATAATCGCTACCTTTAATAGTTTTCGGATTTATAACTCAAAGGCTGCATGTAGATAGTAAGGGGCTCATGTTAAAAAGAGGTACAGATTTTGAAATAAAAGTTATCATATAGGAAACTAAAAACAAAAATTAGATTTGAAATTGGTGGCAAATGTTTTGCCATACATTTGTTTTTGATAAAAAATTTTCCTTGAAACATCTATTTCTAGGATCTGCTATAGCGAAAGATTAGATGATGACTGTCATAGATTCAGCATCAAATTCTAAAGGGGGGTTAAGGGGTTCACTATACTTTTTCACCTCTCATTATTTTTCCATTTCCGGTTTAAATATTTCCATTTTACTTGAAACATCTATTTCTCAAAATTGGCTATAATAGAGGTTAGGTGATAACTGATATGTATTTATCATCAAATTCTGGAGGAGGTAGAGTAGTTTACTAAAGATTTCCTCTTCCACTTCTTTTTCTACTTCCATTTAAAAAAAAAATTGAAACATATTTTTCTCAGGATTGGCTAAAAAAATGGAGTTTAAATGGTGATTGATATGGATTTAGCATCGAATTTCAGTGAAGATAAAAGGATTCACTAAAGATTTCCATTTCCGGTGGTGGTGTCACTTCCGTTTTTTTTTTCCAAAAATTCGTATGAATGTACGAAATGGAATATGTAAACATAAAAAGATAAACATGTATAATAAATCTGTCAAAATTGAAGCGGGAACACCATTTACCATCATATGACGGCTCCTTTTATAAATTTCTTGTTATTCAATGCCTCAGCGGAAATTTGAGCGATTTTCATAATTCTGTTTATATAGCTGTCAGAAAAATTATTGCGCTGATTCAGACTTCAAAACATCGTAAAGTATGAAAAACAATTTTTGAAATAACCAATGAAAGAAATTTGCAACACAAATTCCTGATTATTGGTAAATATTTCCGTAAATGATTTTTCTATTAAAAAAAATACGTTTCCGTTTACACTTTACGTTTGAAACGCTAATTTGGTTTTAAAACCTTGACATCGAGATAACCATTTACAATCCGATCACAATATTTTATCAGGATCAAAATACCGCTATATATACGCCAGATATATTTTAAAAAATATAGCTGGCGTAAGTTATCGGATTTTAGGAATTATAATAAATTCAGGCAGAGAACCGTAAATTTACATTTTCGGATACAAAGTTGACGTGATTAATCAAAGCTGCGCATCGCTTTAACGCGCAGTCAATATGACGCCATTTTTCAATGAACATCTATGGAGTCACTGAAAAAAAATCTGGGAATATACGACAGATATGGGAATATACGACAGATATTTAGCTCAGTTGTTTTGGAATTTGGGAAGCGGTAGTGGGGATGTTTAATGCAGTTAATTCAATGCAGTAGTGGGGATGTTTAATGCAGTTATTGCGGGTCAGTGACCTATACGTACCAGTGCATATTTGGGACGATGTCGATTGTATAGTTTTCATTTGAGCAATATGATGTCTCTCCTTAAACATGATCTACCCTTGTTGTGTTCGAATATGTACCAGAACACGTATATATCTATATTTTCGGTTTAATCGGTATCAATCAATAACTCCAGCTGATGAAAAGGTGACAGCTAAAACTGTAATCAATAAAAAGGGACAGTTAAAAAAGTAACGGCTAGCTGCGGACATAGCACCTAGTTTCCCCTTTATATGATAGAGGAAAATCAGTTTTTAAGGAACTGCATTTAAAAAATCAATAAGTGTTCATTACATTAACTTGAAAAAAAGCTGTTTTTATTTAGAAAGGACCTTTTATCTCCTTACTTTAATGTGTTTTTTTTTTCACGCCTGCGAAATAAAATTTTTATCATTAGTGGCGAAGAGGGATATATTGCTATAATTTTTTTTCCCGTCTATATATAAAAATACGTAAGTTTTGCGTCCATTGCTTTAATATAATAACTCTAGTTGAAATATTCAAAATTAAAAAAATAATACAAATTGGATATTTCTTAGGGATGGTAAATCTTTAAAATTTCGAAATAGTGTATTTTCTAGTCTTAGCATAATTTCGCAACTATTTTATAGCACTTTCAGTCGTCAAATGTCATTTATGACATTTAAAAAAAAAAATCTGATGTGGGCAGCACATGACTTTCCTTATATACTGCAATGAATTTACTACTTTTACCGTTAAAAAAATGTTATTCTTATAGTAGATACATAGTAGATACATAGATATAGTAGATACATAGATATAGTAGATACATAGATATAGTAGATACATAGATATAGTAGAATTTTCGTCAATTAGTCGTCATTTTCATTGATTTAGCGTCATTTTTAACCATTTGGCGAGATTTTCGTTAATTTGGCAACATTTAAAAACGTCGCCAAGTTTTTCGCCCATTCCGCTAAATTCGTCACCAAAATCTCGCCAAGCGTTAGACGAAAAAATTAGGATGAAGAAATAAGTTATTCTTACAACGGGTAAATGACTATTGGCTTTCAAATACAAAAGTATTACTCAAAGTATCTTTTCTCGTGAATGGAACGAGTTAGATCCACAAGAATGATGTCACACAATTTATCGCATGATATTACATATGCAAAGTGAACATGTTTCTTAACAGTTAATATATTTTTTTTTAATTTATGGGATTTTTTGATAAATTTATTTGAAAAATGTGCAATATCACGAGAACGGTTCATACTAGCGTTCTAAAGTTTATATCAATCGTTCTCTAAGGAAAAATTACATAAGAAATGTCTATTTGCATAACTTTTTTAAAGGATTTGATATTTTGATGATTTTTTCAAAATTTCACTTGAAAATTTAGGAGGGTTCGAGACATTCGATTGTGTTTTAAAACAATAGGCTTCCGGTATTCATGGATTGTGATTTTTGTACCAAATTTTATTCGAATCGCTCTATTCGTTCGTGAGATATCTAAGATATCGTCTCCACAAACTCACTGACACACACACACACACACACACATAGACATCACCTCAAGAATGTTCGATTCGTGATCAGGGATGCTTGAAACGTGCTGTCCCGGCGAAAACTCGAATTTTTAATTTTCGACCCCGTCACAATACTTTCCTTATACATTATGTATATAAGGACAGTAAAAGTGAAACGCTAAACTCATTTCATTTTTAAATTTGCTAAATTCATTTAATTTTGATGCTTAGTTTGGAGCTCCGATTTTCTGTTTTTTCCTGCAGGATATCCAGACAATAAATTAATAAACTCAGTAGAAGATTGGCATAATGATGCTTCATCTGATGTCTTTGCTTTAGTTAGTAAAATAAACATTTTATAGCTTATATTGTTAAATTTGACTGCGATGTGGTTCTACTCGCCAATCTCATACCAGAATCCAATTTTAATTAGCTTGGTGTTTATTACTTTCCTTATATACATAATGTATAAGGAAAGTAAAATTGTGACGGGGTCGAAAATTCGAATTCGTGTTTTCGGCGGGAAAGCACGTTTCAAGCATCCCTGATCACGAATCAAACATTCGTGAGGTAATGTCTGTGTGTGTGTGTGTCAGTGAGTTTGTGTGAGTCTTTGGAGACGATATCTCACGAACAAATGAAGCGATTTGAATGAAATTTGCAACAAAAATTACGATCCATGAAAACTGGAAGCCTATTGGTTTTAAACGCAATCGAATGTTCAGAACCCCCTAAATTTTCGAGTGAAATTGCTAAAAAAATCATCAAAAAATCAAAACCTTTAATAAACTTAAGTAAATAGACATTTCTTATGTACTTTTTCTTTAGAAAACGATTGACATGAACTTTAGAATGCTAGCATGAACCGTTCTCGAGGTATTGCACATTTTTCAATTAAATTTATCAAAAAATCTCATAAATTAAAAAATATATATATATTAACTCTTGAGAAAAATGTTCACTTTCCATATGTAATATCATGCGATAAATTGGGTGACATTTTCGTGGATCTAGCTCGTTCCATTCATGAGAAAAAATACCTTGAGTTATACTTTTGCATTTGAACGCCAATAGTCATTTATAAGAATAAGAATAAATTATATCTCCGCTATAAGAATAAATTATTTCTCCGTACATAACGCTTGGCGAGATTTTGGCGACGAATTTGGCGGAATGTCGCTAACTTGGTGACTTTTCAAATGCTGCCAAATTAACGAAAATCTCGCCAAATGGGTAAAAATGACGCTAAATCAATGAAAATGACGACTGATTGACGAAATTTCAATATCTCGGAAATAATATAGCTACTATAAGAAAACCCTATTTTTTTTACTGTAAAAGTAGTAAATTCTTTGCATTATATAAGGACAATCACGTGCTGCCCACATCAGATTTTATATATATATATATATATTAAACTAGGATGCTCCATCCTCTGTTCGCTGATGCTCACCAACCCCTGTAACTCGCTTCGCGAGTCGGACTCGAGCTTCTTTCCGGCTGCTACACAGACGTAATACGCTATTGGGGCAATCTCTTATTCACTAGTAATCACCACCGATCTCACTTCGCGAGTGTTGCTTTTGCAGCTTGTTCTTTGTATAATGACAGAAAATCGCGTTTCGTTTACTTAAATCATTAATTCAAATGTTACTTATTTTGAAATGGCAACAGTGTTATTTTCGCAAACTCCTGGAACTCGCAGTTCTGGCCTCTTGTCCGCTTATTAACCACTTGATTTCACTTCATGAGCTCTTTCTTCCCAGCAGCTACGCATATGTAATACTTTAGGGGCTCCCCCTCCTACTGGCTGACGCTCAACCCCTCGTAACTCTCTTTGCGAGTCGGGAGGCTTTGCCGTTGGTTGTCGATGAGCTCGCTTCGCCAGTTCTTTGTAGCCGACTGCTGCGCAGCTATAATACGCCCGTTGGGGGTCGTTCCTAATCGTTGACATTCGCTAACTGACGGAGATTGCTTCGTAAGCTCGACCGGCTCGCACTCAACTCGACCGGCGCACACGAAACCTTTATGCACCCTGCACGCTACTACTTACCAAACCCCGAGATCCCCCTCCTCCCCCTGTCTACTGCCGCTCATTTATTACCAATGGTGGCTTTGCAAGCACTTTCATTTCACCTGCGTAGCAGTTTCGCAACCAAGCAGAGCGTTTAGCAAGCATTATTGTCATGAACAAATACGATTCATTGTTCAAAATGCTGTTGCCATTTTAAAAGAAGTAATATTTTAATGAAAGGCTGAATAACTAATGTATTTCGAATTGTTGAAATTAATAACTTAAATATTACTGTTTTTGAAATGGCATCAGCGTTCGAAACAATGAAATATTGTATTTTGAAGATACAACAAAGAAAATGAAAATTTCATGCAAAAGTAGTGTAAACAATTTTTCACTGCAAACTTCTATAAAAAAAATAGAAAATGCTATTCGATTATACCAAAAACAGGAGGCAACACTTGGCAGTATATACTAAATCATCATACCAAGTTGCAAATCATTTGATGTCATAGGTCCGGCGCTACTAGCATTGACAGAAAATCTCTCTACTTTTAAAGGATTTGGTCAGAAGCTGCAACGAGCTTTTTTTTAATATAGAGAGATATATTTTATTTTATTTTATTTATTTATTGTAAATTTCACATTCATCATCATTTATTTTATTTTATTTATTTATTGTAAATTTCACATTCATCATCATTTATTTTATTTTATTTATTTATTGTAAATTTCACATTCATCATCATTTATTTTATTTTATTTATTTATTGTAAATTTCACATTCATCATCATTTATTTTATTTTATTTATTTATTGTAAATTTCACATTCATCATCATTTATTTTATTTTATTTATTTTATTTATTTTATTTTATTTTATTTTATTTAAATTTCACATTCATCATCATTTATTTTATTTTATTTATTTATTGTAAATTTTATAATTTGAAAAACCTGTATTTTTTGTCCAAATTAGTATGTGCGTTTGAAAAGGCTGGAAAAAATTGTTTGATTGATATCAAGTTTGGCAATGTACTTCCCGGGGGGGGGGAGTAACTTACCCACCCAAGGGTGTTAAAAACGTCACGAACAAAAAAATTGTGTTGCGGTCATTATTCACTACAGTGATTGAAACTATTAAGTTTCGTAATCATCAAGCCATAAATAGCCCATGTTATGTCCGCACGATTATGTAAAATTTTATCCTACGCTGCAACGTTAAAAAAATATATTCGAATAAATTTCGAAGTTTCCATTCGAATTTCAAAACATTCTATCTAGTTCTAGATTTTTGGTTAGCAGAGCCGAATTTAAAGTTTCCGTGAAAATCCATTTATATTTGTGGCAGCTAGCGTGTACATGAGATAGAGACCACAGACAACCACTCTGAAAAACAGTCAAAACATGTTCAGAACGTTCTAAATTAGCTATTGGCATCAAATTCTCGGAACAATAAATTTTCGTGAAAACGATACTTTCTCTATACTTCGTATGAAAAGTAAAAATATTAACGCGTTTTCGTACCCGATTACATAATCTAAGCATAATCTGATGTGGGCAACACATGACTTTCCTTATATAATGCAATGAATTTACTACATTTACAGTAAAATTATTTTTATAGTAGATATTTATATTCTCTCCAAGATATTGAATTTTCGACAATTAGTCGTCCTTTTCATTGATTTAGCGTCATTTTTATCCATTTGGCGAGATTTTCGTTAATTTGGCAACATTTCAAAAAGTCGCCAAGTTGGCGACATTCTGCCAAATTCGTCGCCGAAATCTCGCCAAGCGTTATGGACGGAGAAATAAGTTATTCTTATAGCAGATAAATGACTTGGCGTTCAAATACAAAAGTATTACTCAAAGTATATTTTCTCATGAATGGAACGAGCTAGATCTACGAGAATGATGTCACCCAATTTATCGCATGATATTACATATGAAAAGTGAACATGTTTCTCAAGAGCTAATATATATTTTTTTAATTTATGAGATTTTTTGATAAATTTATTTGAAAAATGTGCAATATCTCGAGAACGGTTCATGCTAGCGTTCTAAAGTTCATGCCAATCGTTTTCTAAGAAAAATTACATAAGAAATATCTATATGTGTAACTTTATTAATGGTTTTGATTTTTTGATGATTTTTTCAGAATTTCACTCGAAAATTTAGAGGATTCTAAACATTCGATTACGTTTAAAAACAATAGGTTTCCGGTATTCACGGATTGTGATTTTTGTACTAAATTTTATTCGAATCGCTCCATTCGTTCGTGAGATACCTTCTTCACAGGCTCACTGACACTCACACACACCCACATACACACATACACACACAGACATTATCTCAAAAATGTTTGATTCGTGATCAGGGATGCTTGGAACGTGTTCTCCCGTCGAAAACTCGAATTCGAATTTTCGACCCCGTCACAATACTTTCCTTATACATAACGTATATAAGGAAAGTAACTAGAAATATTAATTGAGGAATTTTCATAGTTCAAAATTTAAACATTGCTGGTTTTACGTTCCCTGCAATACATGGTTATGTATTGGGAAAGTATATGGAGTTGTGTCGAAAATCACACTTCGAGTTTCCGACTGATCTGTACGTTTTGAGACCTCTAGAATGCGAAAAAACTATTTTTAGCGTGATGTCTGTGTGTGCCTGTCTACTCTAACTATAAAACTAATTGACCAAATACAAAAAATTTTATAGGTAAGTTACTTAAAGGTAACCTAGGTGATGATTAGATTTTGGTAAGCTTCGGGACAAAAGAACTTGCGAAATGGCCCGCAAAAACCGTACGCTGAAATACTAACTGATCAAATTTCACAAAATTAGTAGATAATTTAGTGACTTATGAGATATCCTGGTGCTGATTAGATTTTGGTATGATTCGGGGAAAAGGGGCCTGCCTTTTTGTCGGAAAGTCCGGCAGCAATCCTCAAAATCTAAAATAAAAGTCTGCGTAGATTCAAATGTATCAATTAAATGCTAGTTTTATACGTAATTTTTGCCGATGAACAGAATAAAACCAACCCCATTATAATAGGACTAGCCGTTCTCTAGATATATTAGTTTTGCTATGCAGTCTTTGAAAATATGTCCCGTTATAAATAAAACGAAAATCAAAAGTGCAAATTTAGAGTACTTTCAAATAATTAAGCGTGTTATTTGAAGCAGTTAAACTCAATGTAATGAATTTTTAAAGAAATAAAGGGAAAATGAGTTTGAGTATGTAGATAAAATCATGCGCTGTCCACGTCAGCTTTTTATTTTCCTTATATAGATAATGTATAAGGAAAGTATTGTAACGGGGTCGAAAATTCGTATTCGAGTTTTCGACGGGAGAGCACGTTTCAAGCATCCCTGATCACGAATCGAACATTTTTGAAGTGATGTCTGTATGTGTGTGTGTGTGTGTGTGTGTGTGTGTGTCAGTGAGTCTGTGGAAACGATAACTGGCGAACGAATGTACCGATTCGAACGAAATTTAGTACAAAAATTACCCCCCTATATTTTCGAGTGAAATTTTGAAAAAATCATCAAAAAATCAAAACCTCTAATAAAGTTACGCAAATAGACATTTCTTATGTAATTTTTCATTAGAAAACGATTGACATAAATTTTAGAACGCTAACACGAACCGTTCTCGAGATATTGCACATTTAAAAAAAAAAATATCAAAAAGTCATATATAATAAAAAAAATATTTCCTATTGAGAAATATGTTCACTTTTTATATGTAATACCATGCGATAAATTTGGTGACATCATTCTCGTGGATCTAGCTTGTTCCATTCATGAAAAAATATACTTTGAGTAATACTTTTGTATTTGAACGCCAATAGTCATTTATCTGCTGTAAGAATAACTTTTTTCTCCGTCCATAACGCTTAACGAGATTTTGGCGACGAATTTGATGGAATGTCGCCAATTTGGCGACTTTTTTTAATGTTGCTAAATTAACGAAATACTCGCCAAATGGATAAAAATGTCGCGAAATCAATGAAAATAACGACTAATTGACGAAAATTCAATATCTTGAAAAGAATATAAATATCTACTATAAAAATAATCTATTTTTCTTTACTGTAAAAGTAGTAAATTCATTCCATTATATAAGGAAATTCATGTGCTGCCCACATCAGATTTTTTATTTTGATGTAATAATTATTCAAAATGAGTCGTGCATGAAATGTTATCTTGCTCGGAATAAATATTTTAAATAAAAAAATAAATAAAAACCACTTAAATTAACAAATTTGCAAATTTATAAATATTAATATTTTGCTCTCGTGAGAATTTTCCTACAATCCACTATATAAATTTTAGTAGGTCCGAAAAGGTTATGTCCTGGATTAGGGTTATCAACTAAACCATATTATGGTTAAATCGAGAGATCGAGCTGGAATTTTTCCAGAAGAGTAAAAATACTCCCTGGCCCATTACCCTCATAAAAAATCTCAAGCATTTTTACATATGCATTTTCGTTCAAAACCTCTTGACAGATTTTTTCAAAGAAAAAACAAAAAAACAGTAATAAATGTCCTTGATGCAGCACTATTGTGTCACAATGCATGGTCTCAAGTAACTGAAACAACAATAGCAAACTGTTTTCGAAAGGCAGGATTTACCAATAAAACTGACCCAGCTGACTTCATAGCAGAAAATGTCCCCCCCCCCCCCTCATCGGACGCATGGGGTAACAATATGAGCGTGACATTCGAAGAATACGCCAATTTGGACGAAAACCTGGAAGTTTGTGGAGAACTGTCAGATCAAGACATTTTATCAGAAATATTAAATAAGACAAGTGCAGCGGAGTACTATATCGAGGATGATATACAGGAGGGAGAAGAAGAGACGCCAATCTCTACATCGTCGGAGGCGCTTTTTCATCTAGGCAAATTTCGTCGGTATATTGAAGGACAAACAAACGTTAGTGACGCTGTTTTCCGTTCACTAAACATGATTGATGATTTTGCTAACCTTAAACGACTGAACTATACAAAACAATCAGACATTGCACAATTTTTTCTAAAACTATAATTTTCTGTATTTAATGTAATATGTATATGTATGTAGCTTACGTAAATCTTATTTTGTTTACATACATATAGTGTTTAAGTCTTTCATACCATGATATTTCTCAATAAATATTTACTTATTGACAGAATAACCTTTTCAAGCATTCAGTGGACCTGAAACTAAAGTTAAAGGATGTAACTTTTTTAAATTGAAGTTTTGGATAATTCGAATTTTTTTAGTGGTCCCTTCAGCTTCGAATTATTCAAGTTGCACTGCACTATGAGAAAACACTGGTTAATTATACTCATTAGTTAACTCTTAATTTAAAACTAATCAAAAATACATATACTAAATACTACGCCTTTCTGTTGTGTCAATTAGTAATAGCAGCCACTTTACTAGCACTAGCGACACCTACATAAAATTCTCAAAACATTATGGCATTTTTAAGCATTTCTTCCATAGGCGTTTTATCTCTTTCTCTCTAACTCTATACTAGTAATAAATACATTTTATGGTAATTGCATTTTTGACTGGATTATGGAATTACGGCCCTTAAAGATTACGGGAATTATTGATATTTTCAATTTCATAAGTCATCTGTTTTATTTTGTCTTAATATAAGATTTTTGAAACTCATATATTGTGTTTAGTCAATTAACTCATTATGTTTAAACCAATTGTTGAAACAAAGTAATTTTTTAATATTTTACAAACCATTCAAAACTGTCTTAAACAAATACTATGTATGTAAAATAATTAGTAAAAATATCCGACAACTTATTTAATTTTCTAATCTATCTATCTATTATTATTATATATACTAATTGCCAAGTGTCCGTCTGTCTGTCTGTCCGTCTGTCTGTCTGTCACGCTTTTTTTAGGCACTTCCCGAATAGATAGTTCTATAGAGGGGGTGCCCCACACCAAAACGTTCGAAAAGTGAAATGACGGGAAAGCATGCTTTGCGATAAGATAGAGACTTCAAATTTGGTGTATGGGTAAATCGTTCGAAAGGAAGAAAGTGTGCAATTTCAGATTTCCAATATTTTCTACTTAAGGGGGGGGGGTGCAGCACACCAAAACGTTCGAAAAGTGAAATGATAGGAGAGCATGCTTTGCGATGAGGTAGAGACTTCAAATTTGGTGTATGGGTAAATCGTTCGAAAGGCAGAAAGTGTGCATTTTCAGATTTCCAATATTTTCTACTCAAGGGGGTGCCGCACACCAAAACGTTCGAAAAGTGAAATGATAGGAAAGCCTGCTTTGCCATAAGATAGGGACTTCAAATTTGGTATATAGGTAAACCGTTAGAAAGGAAGAAAGTGTGTAATTTCAGATTTCCAATATTTCCTACTTAAGGGGGTGTCGCACACAAAAATGTTCGATTTTCCGAATAAATGAGAAACGGCCCCTTTAAAATTTGATAGAGGCTCAAAATTTTAAATATAGACTAATCATTTGATGAAAACACCCAAAACGAATATAATTTTTCAAAAATGTTCGTTTAAGGGGGTTTTCCAGAGGAAAACGTTCGAAATGTGAATTGATAAAAAAAAACATGTTTCGAAATAAGATACAGACTTCAAATTTGGTGTACAGGTAGATAGTTCGAAAGGAAGAACATGTGCAATTTCAGTTTTCCGATATTTTGAACTTTTGGGGGTGCCTCAAAACTAAATGTTCGATTTGTCGAATAAATAAGAAACGCGAATTATTAAAAAATTTACACTATTCAGGGGTTGCTTAATGTGGAGCCGTTGATTTTCAACGGGTATGCGGCTAGTATATACTAATTGCCAAGTGTCCGTCTGTCTGTCCGTCTGTCTGTCTGTCCGTCTGTCTGTCTGTCACGCTTTTTTTAGGCACTTCCCGAATAGATAGAGACTTGCAATTTGGTACACGGCTCGGTCGTTCGATAAAACCCCCTGGAAAAATCGAATTTTTCGAAAACGTTCTATAGAGGGGGTGCCCCACACCAAAACGTTCGAAAAGTGAAATGACAGAAAAGCATGCTTTGCAATGAGATAGAGACTTCAAATTTGGTGTATGGGTAAATCGTT
Organism: Amaurobius ferox; assembly: GCA_951213105.1. NCBI lineage: Eukaryota > Metazoa > Arthropoda > Arachnida > Araneae > Amaurobiidae > Amaurobius > Amaurobius ferox. The sequence continues at coordinate 46,227,335 of OX578146.1, forward strand.
CGAAAGGAAGAAAGTGTGCAATTTCAGATTTCCAATATTTTCTACTTAAGGGGGGGTGCAGCACACCAAAACGTTCGAAAAGTGAAATGATAGGAGAGAATGCTTTGCGATGAGGTAGAGACTTCAAATTTGGTGTATGGGTAAATCGTTTGAAAGGCAGAAAGTGTGCATTTTCAGATTTCCAATATTTTCTACTCAAGGGGGTGACGCACACCAAAACGTTCGAAAAGTGAAATGATAGGAAAGCCTGCTTTGCGATAAGATAGGGACTTCAAATTTGGTATATAGGTAAACCGTTCGAAAGGAAGAAAGTGTGTAATTTCAGATTTCCAATATTTCCTACTTAAGGGGGTGCCGCACACAAAAATGTTCGATTTTCCGAATAAATGAGAAACGGCCCCTTTAAAATTTGATAGAGGCTCAAAATTTTTAATATAGACTAATCATTTGATGAAAACACCCAAAACGAATACAATTTTTCAAAAATGTTCGTTTAAGGGGGTTTTCCAGAGGAAAACGTTCGAAATGGGAATTTATAAAAAAAAACATGCTTCGAAATAAGATACAGACTTCAAATTTGGTGTACAGGTAAATAGTTCGAAAGGAAGAACATGTGCAATTTCAGTTTTCCGATATTTTGAACTTCTGGGGGTGCCTCAAAACTAAATGCTCGATTTGTCGAATAAATAAGAAACGCGAATTATTAAAAAATTTACATTATTCAGGGGTTGCCTAATGTGGGGCCGTTGATTTTCAACGGGTATGCGGCTAGTATATACTAATTGCCAAGTGTCCGTCTGTCTGTCTGTCCGTCTGTCTGTCTGTCACGCCTTTTTTAGGCACTTCCCGAATAGATAGAGACTTGCAATTTGGTACACAGCTCGGTCGTTCGATAAAACCCCCTGGAAAAATCGAATTTTTCGAAAACGTTCTATAGAGGGGGTGCCCCACACCAAAACGTTCGAAAAGTGAAATGACGGGAAAGCATGCTTTGCGATGATATAGAGACTTCAAATTTGGTATATGGGTAAATCACTCGAAAGGAAGAAAGTGTGCAATTTCAGATTTCCAATATTTTCTCCTTAAGGGGGGTGCAGCACACCAAAACGTTCGAAAAGTGATATGATAGGAGAGCATGCTTTGCGATGAGATAGAGACTTCAAGTTTGGAGTATGGGTAAATCGTTTGAAACAAAGAAAGTGTGGAATTTCAGATTTCCAATATTTTCTACTTAAGGGGGTGCCGCACACTAAAACGTTCGAAAAGTGAAATGATGGGAAAGAATTATTTGCAATGAGGTAAAGACTTCAAATTTGGTGTATGGGTAAATCGTTCGAAAGGATGAAAGTGTGCAATTTCAGATTTCCAATATTTTCTACTTAAGGGGGTGCCGCATACTAAAATGTTCGATTTACAGAAAAAATGAGAAAACGCTCCTTTAAAATTTGATAGAGGCTTGAAATTTGGTATATGGGCTAATCATTTGACGGAAACACGCAAGACGAATATAGTTTTTCTACAACGTTCGTTTAAGGGGGTGCTAAAGAGTGAAACGTTCGAAAAGTGAATTGCTAAAAAACCATGTTTCGAAATGAGACAGATATATCACATTTGGTGTAAGGGTAGATAGTTTGAAAGGAAGAAAGTGTGAAATTTTAGATTTCCAATATTTGTTTCTTTCAGGGGTGCGCACACTAATATGTTCGATTTTCCGAATAAAGGAGAAATGCTCCTTTTAAAACGTGATAGAGGCTTGATATTTGGTATATGGGCGAATCATTTGATAGAAATCACAAAAAGAATAAAGTTTTTCAAAAATGTGCATTTAAGGGGGTAGACACTCCGCACTAAAGTATTCGAAAGGTGAAATGCTAGAAAAGCATGCTTCGCTATGAGATAGAGACTTCAAATTTGGTGCTCTTCCTTTTAAATGTGATAGAGTCTTGATATTTTGTATATGGACCAATAATCTAATAAAAAACACAAGACAAACAGCGGAAGAAATCCGCAAATTTAGTTTCCCTATATTTTCTTCTTTAGGGGGTTCTGCACACTAAAATATTTGATTTGCCGAATAAAAGTGAAACACGAATTATTCAAAAATTTACATTATTCAGGGGTTGCTTATTGCGAGACCGTTGATTTTCAACGGGTATTCGGCTAGTACAAAACTAATTTTCCAGTAAATCTGAAAAAAAAAATCTTTCACTAAATTCAATCATTCTAGTTTTATTAGCTCTCTTTTGAAATAAATTAGCTGATTAAACAGCTTTCCCATTATGTTTCCAAATGTATTTAAAATGCAAATGTTTCCATTTAAGTTCATTACGAAGCACAACGCAAAGCAAATGTAGAGTCCAGTAGAATATAATTTCGAAAATTAACATCAAAGTATTGGAAGCTATTGACGCTTTCAAATGACATTTTTTTTTAAATACCATAATGATGAACGACTTTAGAGTGAATTATTATGGTCTATACTTTCCGATTTAATTTGATTTTTATTCAAATGGTTTTTCATTTTATCAAAAATAAAAAATATATCTAGATTGTCAGAACTTACTTGAATTTTTCATTTTTTGCGTAATAAATAAAAATTACGCATAATTTATTATGAAATTTATTATAATTTATAATAATTTAATTTATTATAATTTATTTTACTTTCTTTTATTATAATTTATTATAATTTATTATGAATTTATTATAAAATTTATTATAAAATTTTTATAAAATTATTACGCAAATTATTACGCATTATTATTTGTGCTTAATAATTTGCACATTTATAAATTGAACCATGAAACAAAACCTAACTGAGCCGGATTTGGGCTTTCCTCCCTTTCCCTTGAAAACAGACAAAATAAAGGGAGTTGGAAAGTTTTTACAGAATCTCCAGAAGCGTCTCCCCCACCCCGATCATCTAAAAAGATGAAACTTTGTACACTTATTGTATCGACCGTGGATTAAGATGACTCAAGATTCTATAATATAAGGTTGGGCATTTAGCTCGGCAACCAATGAAAAGTTGTCAGCTTAACGTAATGGGAATTAGTAAACTTTGAGATGAGTTGCCAAAACACACTCATTTTTACAGCTAAAAATAGTTTGTTAATTTTAAAGTGGCAACATCCAGTCGTAAACAACTTGAGCAAAAATTCCAAATTGTGCTGTGCACACAAGATCCAGTAACGTCCGAGGAAATTTAGGAGTTGAACAAATTTGGTCCCTTATGAGAGCCCGAGAACAAAATGCGCGCATTCTTAATTCCCATGTCGTCATATACGCAAAGCGAAAAAAAAATCATGAAGTCAGTCATGCCTCGGGACGAGTACCCTATAAAGATGATTATTCTTTCTAAACGCCGTTCATTATTCAACTAAATAAACTTTAAAAAAAGTGTCTCAACTTAAGACTTTTAGAATGTAAGTTTCTTTGTTAGTAACCAGTAAGTGTGATATAATCCAAATAGCATAATATTCTGAATTTATTACAAATGTATTTATTTAAAAGGATTTTTCTTTGCAAATTTGCAGAAATATATATATGCCAATAACACTGTACGTGGCTACATCCATGAGACCTTCACCATAAGGTTCGCTTTAAACAGGTCGATGGCCGTAGGCAAAAGTTTTTTTGGGGATGATGTAATAAACATTTTATTAAATATTAAATGTAATAAAGAGACACCCTTTAAATGCTCAAATTTGAACGCATATTAGCTGGTTTAGTTGGTTGTTTTCTGCGGCAATATATAAAACGTTGACGGTGTAAGACGAAGATCCGTAGTTAGAATCCCAGGTAGAAATTAAGTTCTTTAAAGTACTAAGGCTACTTTTATTTTTTAAAATTATAAGGGATGACAAACATATAGATTTCACAAAAAATAGGCACACCTATTCTTTTATCGAATTCCTTCATATCACAATTACTCATAGGAAATGGAGCAATACGGCATGCCCCCATTTCAATAAAAGAATAATACCAGTCTGCGGTTACTTCAGCTCCTGGGATCACCACATAAGCAGCTACTGATTCACCAGAACAAACATAAAAAAACCAGCACTTAAACACATGAATAAATGGTGCGCTAGCTTCATCGTTGTTACCGAACAACTATTATAGCAACCAGCTATTACAGTAGCTTGCAGACAGAGCGTTCACTGATCCGACGGAAATCCGTGGTTAAAATGCCTGTTAAAAATTGAGTTCTTTGATGTACTATGGATATATCTTATGTTTAGCATAATCAGAGTACAAAAAACTTACATATTTCTTATAAAAATAGTCACACCCCCTTCTTTTATCGCATTTCTTCATAACGCAACTACCCATAGGACACGGAGCATTCCAGCAATCTCTCCATCGTTTCAATAAAAGAATAACCCAACTCTGCGGCGGCTTCGGGTCCTTGGACCCCTACACAACTAGCTACCCATTCACAAACCATACAAGAAAACCAGCACTTGAATACTTGGATAAATGATACGTCAGCTTCATCAATAACTTGCTATTACTGAACAAAGCATGAAAAATGCTAAGCTGACTCAATAAAAATATTGACGACATTAGTCTCCACAACACTGGTCCCATGAATTAGACCTACACCAACACGCCACACATCTAGTCCAAACCACTACCAGCATCACAACCATATTATCCACCATTTTTGTTTTACACATAGCAACGGACCACCACTACTGCTAGTAATTATAGGCAATGTTCTACAACATTGAAATAGACTTTTTTCTTCAAATTCGCTTTATTGTCGAGGTTGTTATCCTACTTTTTAAAATTCACCGTTAGGGTTTAAGGAACCTTGCTGCATAAATTGGGAATCGAATCCTGAATCTTCGAACTGGCTAGCCGAAGCTTTACAGTTGAGCTACTGAGGCGAAATGGCAAGCTCTTATTATCGAAGTGAACTCTGCATTCTCCACTCTCAAATGTCAGATTGGCGCGCAACTGACAATCTGATTGACCGCCTCCTGCTTTTTCTACCTCAGGTTAGCCTCCTGATGCTATTTTTATCCTCCATAGCTTCTTGCGTGCTCCTTTGGATTTGAAATCGGCGCTCAATATCCCAGAGTCCACTGAGTCTGATAGCCATACTGGAGTCACTTCAGACCTCCGAAATCTTTGCAGTAACCTACAGAACTCAGATGTACGGGCGCCATAGAGCATGGGCACGAGAGTAAATAAACAACCTGCGTGGTAGAATGCGCAGAAACGTAAGAACAAAAGTGCATTATTTTTACAATAACGTGTAGTGGTAAATGGACGATGATGATCAATAAAAATTGGAACTAAACCCATTAAACATCGAAATTTATCTTTGCGATGAAAATAAGTTATTTAGAATACTTGAATAACAACAAATATTTAAGGATTTCATTTGCTAAAGTGCACTTTAAGTGATTTTAAGTGAATGTACCCTACTACTCAATTTTACTGTGGTCATTAACTAGTGTTCTAAAGATGTATGCTTTACTAGCAAATTCTGCAATGTATATGCGAGCATGAATGGAACAATATGTACGATCAGGCATGGTCAATTTACTATAGATTAGTTTATGATGCACACTCGTGGCCCTTTCCTTAAAAAGTCGTAAAATTGCAGACAATTAATAACTTGATATCTTAAAATAAAAATTTTTATAGTACTTCAGTATTTGTATATTAGTTTAAAACGACTGTTTTTGGAACATTATTTTCTTATTTGCAATTGATTATACATATACAGTATTCCATGAATCAATTTCCCTGCTTTATTTAATATAAAGAAATGATGCAGAAGACATTAATACGGGATGAAGGAACGTTCAGCCAGCGGGATCTGTCATATTCTATCTTCTTTATCCTGACTTATCCGTTGTCATGGTAACTCCTGAGTGAAAGATTGAATACTCACGCGGGATTCCGAGGAATCCTATAAACTCGGAAAACTTTCTAAGGGAACGGGTATAGCATAGGAAAGGATACATTTCCTTCAAAGTTCATGTAATACGACATGAGCTTTTTATCATAAGTATTTTGTAACAACTGCTCTTCAAACAATTATAAAAAAATCTGATGTGGGCAACACATGACTTTCCTTATATAATACAATGCATTTACTGCTTTTACACTAAAAAATAGATTATTCTTATAGTAGATACTTATATTCTATCCAAGATAAAATAGCTTATTCTTATAATAGATACTTATATTCTATCCAAGTTAAAATAGGTTATTCTTATAGTAGATACTTATATTCTATCCAAGATAAAATAGGTTATTCCTATAATAGATACTTATATTCTATCCAAGTTAAAATAGGTTATTCTTATAGTAGATACTTATATACTATCCAAGATAAAATAGGTTATTCTTATAGTAGATACTTATATTCTAACCAAGATAAAATAGGTTATTCTTATAGTAGATACTTATATTCTATCCAAGATAAAATAGGTTATTCTTATAGTAGATATTTATATTCTATCCAATATATCGAATTCTCGTCAATTAGTCGTTATTTTCATTGATATAGCGTCACTTTTATCCATTTGGCGAGATTTTCGTTAATTTGGCAATATTTATTCCACAAAATTCGTTCCCAAAATCACGCCAAGCGTTATGGACGGAGAAATAAGTTATTCTTATAGCAGATAAATGACTATTAACGTTCAAATACAAAATCATTACTCAAAGTATCTTTTCTCATGAATGGAACGAGTCAGATCCATGAGAATGATGTCACCCAATTTATCGCATGATATTACATATGAAAAGTGAAAATGTTTCTCAACAATTAATATACATTTTTTTAATTTATTTGAATTTTTGGATAAATTTATTTGAAAAATGTGCAATATCTCGAGAATGGTTCATGCTTTCTAAAATTTATGCCAATTGTTTTCTAAGAGAAAATTACACAAGAGATGTCTATTTGAACTTTATTAAAGGTTTTGATTTTTTGATGATTTTTTCAAATTTTCATTCGAAAATTTAGGGTTTTTTTAAACATTTGATAGTGTTAAAAACAATAGGCTTCCAGTGTTCACGGATTGTAATTTTTGTATCAAATTTCATTCGAATCGCTCTATTCGTTCGTGAGATATCGTCTCAGCAGACTCTCTGACACACACACATACATACTTTCACACACACACACACACACACAAACGCAAACACACACACACACACAGACATCACCTCAAAAATGTTCGTTTCGTATTCAGGGATGCTTGAAACGTGCTCTCCCGTCGAAAACTCGAACTCGAATTTTCGACCCCGTCACAATACTTTCCTTATACATTATGTATATAAGGAAAGTAATATAGTTTAATGAAATTGCTTTATATTATGCATGGAAATATGCAGATATTGAGGATTAAATAAAACATGTTTTTTTTATGTGTGTAGTCACACAATTTACAAGCAACATATTTGTTTTATTATTGCGCTGTTATGCTTACATGGATCAGTTAAAAGTCGTTCATATTATTGTTTTAACCTTTAGTTTACGGGTGAGACAGCGTTCATCCCAAACGAGGAACCTCTGAAAAAGGCAGGTATTTGACATACCCTATCCCAAACAGTTCGATCCCCTTTGCATACATTGGCGTCATTGGACGTCAATAATAGCGTCCAAGAACGCCAATGCCTGCAAAGGGGATCAAACTGTTTGGGATAGGGTATGTCAAATACCTGTCTTTTTTTTAGAGGTTCCTCGTTTGGGATGGACGTTGCCCTTACCCGTAAGCAAAAGATTAAAAGATCTAAAATTAAAAAAAATTATACTTTTAATAGCAACGTAAAACATTTGAGTAAATGTTTTATCGTGTTTTAAAGGCAGAAACACACTTATTTTTCAGGAAAATTGAGGCAGATATGTCACTAATGCAAGTAGAAGGGAACTTTTGGAACATTTTCCGATCTGTCATTAAAGTGTAGTGAAATTTTTGTAAGACAAAAATTCGGCTCATGCGAAAAGAAGTATATTCCACTTGAAACACCTGTTTATATCTCACTGAATGTTTATTTCCGAGAAACACAGTTTAGAAAATGTTATCATAGAACGAATAATTTATATACATGAACAGTAAATTTTAAAAATGAAGATTCTGCCATACCTTCAAATATATTGGTTCCTTCAAAAGAAATTTATATCAGTAAAAGTCCCAAAACTTACCTAAAATGAGAAAAAAAGAAAGAAATATTTAAAAACAATATATTATTCAAACAAAGTAAATCATATGTAAACAAGAAAGATCAATCATACATAAAGCATTGATTATGAAACACTTTCCAACAGAAATGCAAGCCGCTGAATGTATCGCATCTCTAAAATGCAATGTATACAGTGGTGATATTTTTTAATTATCACAGAATTACAACAAATTATTTTACTTGGAAACTTAAAACTTCGTCGGAAAAAATGAACTTTATTCAAAAGACGTCATCGAAACATAAATCGTCTGGCTCTCTATGTAAAAGAAGTGAATATTTCACTCATACACTTTTATTCCAGACTCCAGAGTTAAATAATTTTGAGTAAATAAATTCAGCAATTCTTATACGACGCATCATACAATCAGTTGTTTACATTCTGCATCCTTTTCATATTAGGCTACGTTGTAGAAATAATCAAAGTTTACTGATCATTTAAACTCATAAATATTGCAATTGCGTTGGCGCAGAATATATATGCACAGAAAATACACAAAAATAAAACCGTTTTAGGACGGATGAAACACTAAATACAAACTTAAAGGAAATTTAAAGTCACGATTTTTACACTGGGAAAAAAGATTTATGCCATATTTTGCTATTTTTTTATTTTAAAAGATGCCATATTTTATTTTGAAGTGGGTCACGTGATCTCTTCATACAATATGGGTGCTATTATTATTTTAATTTCTATTAAAAACTACTGAACATATTTTGTTGACATTTTTTTATAAATTTCATGGGATAATTTAAATATCTTCTAAAATTTTCGAAGCAATTTGTGAATTTTAAATTCGTTTAAAAAATGTTTCAAAAATTAGGTCCCATAGGGTTCAAAGTATTTTATTTTTCAACCCGGGTTCAATCCAAAAACTAATTGGGTGCTATTATTCATTTAAATTCCAGTGTATCCCACAGACCGTCTCAACAACATACTAAAATTTCATTTTGATAAAGTCATTTTTACGGCAGTTATCGTGCTAACGGATAGACAGACAGAAGACAGACATACATACAGAATGAACAAAGTCGTAATTTATCTGTTAGAGATAAGTGGGCAATTTAAACTGCAAAAATGTTGAAAGTAATTTAGGAATTAAGATTACGTTAATGAGATAGTCCTCCCATTCATTTTCAAAAAGTTACACTTTTTAAATTCTTATACGACCCCCTTATACAAATTTGGTCAATCAGAAAATTTTTATTTTTAGTGCAACAAGATAATTAAAAAAACCGCATATCTGTATCTTTAAAATCAACTGAATTATGATAAAGGAAAAAAATCTGACTTATGCCACTTTTCCGTACCATCTGAAAGGCTGTTTCATCAGTGAAAATAGGGATCATAAACAAACTGACGGTGGAAAATGTTTAGATCAAAAATGCGTTAACATGTGTCAAAATATTTTATCACAAATGCATCTAAATAAAGCATTACACAGACAGAGATCATATAAAGCTGTGCTACTCACTACGCGGTTGGGTATCCTATGTATTATCATCCAGTTATATCCTTTTTGTGATATGTCACAAATTTGCATTTCTAATTTGATATATGGTCCCCATTCACAATGTTCAATTTTCAATTAAATATAACTCGCTCAGTTTTAAAGATACAGATATGCGGTTTTTTCTAATGATCTTGCTGCATTAAAAATAAAAAAAATTCTGATTGACCAAATTTGCCTAAGGGGGTTGTATAAAAATTTAAAAAGTGTAGCTCTTTGAAAATGAATTGGAGGACTATTTCATTAACGTAGTCTTATTTCCTATCTTACTTTCAACATTTTTGCAATTTACATTGCCCACTTATTTCCAACAGTTAAAGAATTTAATCGCGTTTCAATCTTTTTGGGACATCCTGTATTGGAAAATGTTAAAAATGTAAAGATTTGAATAAGAAAATTAAATAGCTATTCATTCTCACATCCATAATACAGCAGTTAGTGAATAATTTCGCGTGCAATTGATACAGAGTGCTTACTTTTAGCTACGTTAAAATTCAAAATATCGTGTTTGGGTTTTAATAATTTAAATTTAAAATATATGTGTTTACTTTATAATAGTTTAAGCAATTAAGTTTTAGAAAGTTTTGTTACTGTTGAAATCCTTCATAAATCATAACACCTGTTTTGTGTTGAAATGCTTCATATATCATAACACCATTTACTGTTCAATCATTCAAATCTTAAAATATTTAATTTACATTAAAACGTTTAAATTTCAAATGTCTATTTGCATTAGATTTGATCAGTTAAAAATGTTTTCTAATGTAGTATTCTCATTCTTCATCTATTACTTTTAAACCCAGAAATGCTTAAAAACATGATAGCAGACGAATCTTTTGAATATATACTTCTGAACAATTCTTATATTGCAACTTTAGGTGGTACATTGCAATTCGAATTTAATGTTAGCCAAAATTTATGTTAGAAAAACTTTTGACAATCGTATTCTCCTGCTGATATGTATCACAGATTAGCCTATATCTGCAATGGCAGCCAGAAAACTTGCTATACGCCACAATTTTGCGACTTCCATAAATAAAGATAAATTCAGTTCTACCACGCAGTCGACTTCAAATTTCTCAAAAATTGAGCTCAAGCTGCACAAAGTTGCAACCTCATAGTCCACACAGAACTCGACCATTAGGGTCCCTCTCAAAGTCAGAATCTCATTCCCATGTCACGCAATAGCATTCCTGGACCGGTATCATGTTTATTGTGCGCTTGCCAACATGGAATAACCAATACATACAATGGTGTCAAAAATATCACAAAACGGTTCTGTATTATATAGATTATTAAAATGTCTGTGCTTAAATTACGTTAAATGTATACGAGGGCCAGTACTTAAGATTTCAGAATGTGGCAATACCAAAACAACAGCTTTCAGTGAGGACGATTTTTTAGAAATTTGAACTATCACGTGAACATTGGCTGTTAAGGAACTAGAAGTGCTATAAAATTGTTTTTTATTGCGTCGTTTTGAAGTTAATAAGGTAGTGACAAAACATGGATTGAAGTCAAAGGGACTTTTGAGCAATGTATTATGACTTTCAACAAGGGTTGACACAGGGTGTGGGACAGCCCAGTGGTAAACGCGCGGGGATTGCACTCAGATAACACGATTTCGATTCACAGCTCTACCCAAACTGTCCTCGTGTTCGCGCGGAGTACGGGCATATTAAATATGTGCGTCCGTAAATCCATCCAAAGGCAGGGGAAGGGAGAAACGAATCCTGTGGATGCACCCCACTGGGTACCAGTCTAAATCGGGTGGCACTTCCTGGCGATCCAAACAGATACCTAACACTTTCGGGTAGATCGGACGGTTAGGATCGAAGAAGAAAAAAAATAATGGTTGACATAGTAACAGTGTAACTTTTAGTAACGGAGCATCATCCAAAACAAAAATTTTCAATTGGTTTAAAGAATTCAATCTTTAACGTAGGAGTCTCAGTACCGATTTTCGTTAAGGCTGACCGAGAACTACTGTGACGCCAAAAAACCTCAATGCTGTGCAACAAATGAACACTTTAGATCGTCATGTTGCATATGATAGAATTGAGGCATCGTCGAACATTTCAAGGACACGAGTGCATTCAATTTTACAAGATCAATTAAAAGCAAAATGGTATGTGCGAGTTGGATTCCACACAATTGAGCTCAAGCTCAAAAGGATGCTCGTGTCAAATGGTACATTGAAAATCATAGAATCAACTCTGCTTCAAAACATCTCTTTGACATTGTAACAGGTAAAGGAACGCGGATTTATTCCTATGAATCCGAAACACAACATCAATCTACTGTTTGGGTGTTTCAAAATGAACCAAATCCTACGGAAGTTGTTTGTGCATGAAGTATTTCAAAGAAAAGAATTGCTTCACTTTTTGGAAAATCTTGCCATATTGTTTTGGAGGATAGTAGAACAGAAAATACTGATTGGTATACGACAATTTGTTTGCCAGAAATTGTTTTTTAAATTAAAAAAACTAATGCTAAACGTCACATCATGCTTTATCATTACAATGCACGCTCACACACTGCATTTTAAACAATCAATTATTCGAAGCATGAAAAAAATGAATTAATGAGCTATTGTCCTTATTCGCTTGATTTAGTACCCAATTATATGTTCTTGTTCCCAACAATCAAAAATGAAATGCGTGATCAACGATTTAACAGCCTAGAAGAAGCAGCTGAAGCTTATAAATCACATGTTCCTGCTATACCAACTTCTGAATGGTATAACTGTTTTAAAAATTGGTTTGTTTGAATGAAAAAATTGTTTGATTCTCAAGTCAAATATTTTGAAAAGCAATAAATCACTTTTCTCCATACAAAAATATTTTATATATTATTTTTATAAAACTTAAATACTAGCCTACGTACTGAACTGTGACCTTTCGATCTCCACTTCTACAGCACAATGCATCCATATCTGACAATTAAATTTATTGCTCTCTAAAACAATAATCAGAACTCTTCAACTACGTTCGGAGCAATCTTTTCTACATTCCATTCCAACATCCGGCACTAAAAGTCCATTTATCTTCGATTCCATTTATCCTGACAAGAGGGTATCCATCATGCAGGAATCCACCTTCACACGTGACCATCGGAGGAGGAGAAGAAGGAATTGGTCGCCTCCTTCTTACAAACTCAATCCTCCAATGATCAATATGTATCGTAACGAAGAAAGAGTCATCATCTGGGTTATGTCTTTGCTCATCCCATGGTGGAAGTATGTATGCTTCGCGCAAGAAAACTTGACAACAGAGGCGTATAGGGAAAATTGTAAACCTCCTCTAAGAAATTTAGTCCGAGTAAAGTAACTTACCGGAAAAATACACAGACAACTCAGAACATTTGCTTTAATGAACGTCACAATCCAATGAAAGTGTGTTAAAGTGAAAAGTTGTTAAAAATTGTTAAAGTTGCAATTGTTATAGTGAGTATAAATATAAGATTTAAATACATGGTGACAAAATGAACTCTTAAAAATGTATTCAATTTTACAATAATTATAAATTAATTTCTTACAAAGGAAATATGACCTTTAGTGTCTCATAACGGAATAAACTGAATTGTTTTTGGCCAATAAAAGATGTATAACTAGTAAAAAAATAAACATAGCATTTACCTTGTCACAAGAACACATTTTACTCCACTTAAAATGTTTTCTTGTGACAAGGAAAAAAAGGGTGTCTCAAACAGTACTTCGAACAAAACACGTGTATGGAACACATGTGTAATTTTATTATGTATCCTGTGGAACAGTGGAATAGCTCAGAATACAAGAATGAGTCCAAATTTCTGGATTACTAACACGTTTATTTCCAAGCACAGCGTAAACAGGAACAATATACAGTAAAACAGCACTTAAATGATCCACTCATTTCACAAAACAGCCGCGAATATTCTCAAAACAAATATCACAGTTCAATGTAACTCGTATCACGTCAACTGTTTTCCAATTGAGTGATGACTCTTTTTATAGACTCTCTATAAAAACTTCTAGAAATCTCTCATATCTCTTAAAATATTCGTTATTTCAAGGTGTTTATCGAAACTTTGAAAAGCCGCCAAATGATTTCAAATTGGCGATAAAACACCTCTCTCCTAACGTCACCGTATAATAACCCTAGATCCATGCCATTGAAAAGATTGCTTGTACGGGTGTTTTCTTCGTCTGGTTTTCAAGAGACTCAAGTGTGTGTGTGTGTGTGTGTGTGTGTGTGTGTGTGTGTGTGTGTGTGTGTGTGTGTGTGTGTGTGTGTGTGTGTGTGTGTGTGTGTGTGTGTGTGTGTGTGTGAGAGAGAGAGAGAGAGAGAGAAAGCATATTGCATGTTCGTAGCACTATGATAATGAGCATATTACATAGGGAACATAGTTTGATAACAAAGTAAAAAAATCTGATGTGGGCAACACATGACTTTCCTTATATAATGTAATTAATTTACTACTTTTACAGTAAAAAAAGTAGGTTTTTCTTATAGTAGATACTAATATTCTTTCCAAGATATTAAATTTTCGACAATTAGTCGTCATTTTTATCCATTTGGCGAGATTTTCGTTAATTTGGCAACATTTCAAAAAGTCGCCAAGTTGGCGACATTCCGCCAAATTCGTCGCCAAAATCTCGCCAAGCGTTATGCACTAAGAAATAAGTTATTCTTATAGCAGATAAATGACTATTGGCGTTCAAACACAAAAGTATTACTAAAAGTATATTTTTTCATGAATGGAATGAGCTAGTTCCACGAGAATGATGTAACCCAATTTATCGCATGGTATTACATATGAAAAGTGAACATGTTTCTCAAAAGGAATTTTTTTTTATATGAATTTTTGATAATTTTCTTTTTAAAAATGAACAATATCTCGAGAACGGTTCATGTTAGCGTTCTAAAATTTATGTCAATCGTTTTCTAATGAAAAATTACATAAGAAATGTCTATTTGCGTAACTTTATTAGTGGTTTTGATTTTTTGACGATTTTTTCAAAATTTCATTCGAAAATTTAGGGGGGTTCTTAACATTCGATTGCATATAAAAGCAATAGGCTTCCAGTGTTTACGGATTGTGATTTTTGTACCAAATTTGGTTCGAATCGGTCCATTCGTTCGTCAGTTATCGTCTCCACAGACTCACTGACACACACACACACACACACACACACACACACACACACACACACACACACACACACACACACATACACACACACAGACATCACTTCAAAAATGTTTGATTCGTGATCAGGGATGCTTGAAACGTGCTCTCCCGTCGAAAACTCGAATTCGAATTTTCGACCCCGTCACAATACTTTCCTTATACATTACGTATATAAGGAAAGTAACATGACCCACTGTTTGATAAAAATATGAAACCTGTGTAAAGAGTCTTGCTGCTCCAACCGAGAATCGAACCCTGGATCTCCAAACTGGCCAGCCGACGCTCTATCGTTGAGGCACTGGGACGAAATTGCAAGCTCTTATTGTCGAAATAGGCTCTGTATTCTCCACCATCTAATGTCAGATTGGTGGGTAA
This sequence comes from Amaurobius ferox, assembly GCA_951213105.1. NCBI lineage: Eukaryota > Metazoa > Arthropoda > Arachnida > Araneae > Amaurobiidae > Amaurobius > Amaurobius ferox. The sequence continues at coordinate 46,242,604 of OX578146.1, forward strand.
CTGACAATTTAACTGACCACCTCCTGATATTTTTCTTCAGGTTAGTATCCTGTGTGGTCGTTCTCTCAATTCTCTCAGTTCTCGTCGATATTCTCAATTTGAAATCAGCGTTCAATCTTCCAGAGTCCACTGAATCCGTACTAGTCGTACTAGGGTCGCTTTTAGACCTCCGACATGTTTGCACTTACCTACAGGGTTGATTTGTTCGGGCGCCTTGCTGCCGCAACCGGGAATCGAAACCTGGATCTCTAAACTGACCAGCTGACTCTTTACCGTTGAGCTTTTGGGACGAAATTGCAAGATTTTATCGTCTCTGCACCTATTATAGGAAACACACTGTGCAATATATAACGTTTACGACAAATCATAATGTAGTGTATATTGCAAAACGTGTCGTACAGGCCACTCGAACTTTTTATACATAGTTTTTATGAGACAAGATGGCTACTAATGTATACGCTACATGCCATACAACATCAGTAATACTTGTTTCGTGTTTAATACGAAACAATCAAAGCGTATAGTGTAAATCGCATTTAGAAACAAAATATTTCCAGGTTCAAGCCGGATTCGGACTCTGTAACAGCTGAGAATTGAAATTCTATTTTGACTTGTGTTGGCCTCCAATATATAAAATCTTTATCGCATTTTTATAGGAAAAAATGACGAATTTTCGAGATGTTGGAAGTAGTTGGTTAATATTACTTTGTTTAAACTGTGAAGAATTTATAAATAAGTCTAATCTTTCGAGCTTCAATGTTGCAGTACAATGTACCCTTATCTTACAATTCCATTTACTGCTTGCTCTCTAAAACAATAATCAGAACTCTTTAACTACGTTCGGAGTAATATTTTCTACATTTCATTCCAACATCCGAATTAAAAGCTTCTTCGGCACTGAAGGTCCATTAAGCTTAGATTCCATTCTTCCTGACATGAGGACATCTATTAATTATGTGAAAGAGTCCACTCTTTCACCTGACCATTGGAGGAAGAGGAGGAGGAGAAGGAGGAAGTGGCTTCCTCCTGTTTATGAATCCAATCCTGTAATGATCGATATGTATCTTAAAGAAGAAAAAATAATTTGCCAAATTATCTTTTTCTTTGACCCAGACTGCCCGAACTACCGAAGGTGTTAGGTATCTGTTTGGACGGCGGGGACGTGTCACGTAATATTGTCCGGATCCCAGTGGGGGAGTCATCCACAGGGACCGTACCCTCGTTCCACTACCATCAACCTCTCAGTTGAAATTACGGACCAACATGTTTAACGTGATCGTTCTCCGCGTGAACACGACGACTGTTTGGGCAGAGGAGGAAATCAAACTCGGGTCGTTCGGGTGCAATCCCCGCGCGCTAACCACTGGGCTGTCGCGCCTCTTGCCAAGTTATCTGCTTTATTTCATCCCATGGTAAAACTGTGCTTTACGCAGGATAGCTTGCCAACATAGACTCAAGGACAGGGGAAAATGCCTAGGTTAGAATAAAATCCCATTCTTCAAGCTTCTAGCTAAGAGAAATATATAATAAACAAGAAAGATCAATGATACATAAAGCATTGATTATGAAACACTTTCCAACTGCAATGCAATTCTATTTAGACATATCTAAAATGCGATACATTCAGCGGTAATATTAAAAAAATTATGGCAATACTACATTAATTTATTATATTTGAAAACTTAAAACTTTATCGAAAAAACCGAACTTTATTCAAATGAAGTCATTGAAATATAAATCGCCTAGCTTTCTATGTAAAAGCTGTAAATATTTCATTCATACACTTTTATTTCATTCCTTTCATTCATCACAATACTACAATAATTTATTTTATTTAAAAACTTTAAACCATGGAAGTACGAGTAATTTAACTCTATGCTTAAAACTTCATCAAAAAAATCGTCTGCTTCTCTATGTAAAATCAGTGAATGTTTCATTCATATCAGCTATTTTGCATACTCCAGAGCTAAATAATTTTGCGTTAAAGAAATTCAGCAATTCTTATACAACTTATCCTACATCTTTATTTGTTTACATTCTCCATAAGTGAAAATTTGTCTTCGTTGTAGAAATAATCAAAGTTTGATGATCATTCAAACTCAAAAATATTGTAATTGTGGTGTTTCAGAATGTAGATGCAGAAAATTTAAGCAATAATGAAGAGGTTTTAGGACAGATACAACACTAAATATAAATTAAGAAGAACATTAAAAATCACGATTTTGACACAAGATGGGTGGCATTGGTCATTTAAACTCAAATATATTGCAATTGCATTGTTTCAAAATATAGATGCACAGAAATTAAGCAAAAATAAAGCGGTTTTAGGACGGATACAACATTAATATAATTTTTTTTCTTATGTCAAAATCACGATTTTGACATAAGATGGATGTCATATTTTAGTTTGAAGTAGGTCACGTGATCTCTTCATATAATATAGGTGTAATTATTATTTTAATTTTTATTTCGAAACGTACCGAAATTATTTTGCTGAATTTTTTTTCATATTTTTTATGGGATGATTTGAATATGTCCTAAAACTTTCGAAGTAATTTGAGAAAGTAATTGGAGTATATTTTTGAAGTAATTTGAGAATTTTAAATTCGCTTAAAAAATGTTTAAAAAATTAGTTCCCATAGGGTTCAATGTATTTAATTTTTTCAACCCGGCTTCAGTCCAAAAACTAATTGGGTGATTTTGTACATTAATATCCCCATAGGTCTCGCAGCCCGTCTGAACAACATACTAAAAAAATCTGATGTGGGCAACACATGACTTTCCTTATATAATGTAATGAATTTGCTACTTTTACAGTAAAAAAATAGTTTTTTCTTATAGTAGATACTAATATTCTTTCCAAGATATTGAATTTTCGACAATTAATCGTCATTTTCATTGATTTAGCGTCATTTTTATCCATTTGGCGAGATTTTCGTTAATTTGGCAACATTTCAAAAAAGTACCCAAGTTGGCGACATTCCGCCAAATTCGTCGCCAAAATCTCGCCAAGCGTTATGCACTAAGAAATAAATTATTCTTACAGCAGATAAATAAGTGACTATTGGCGTTCAAATACAAAATTATTATTCAAAGTATCTTTTTTCATGAATGGAACGAGCTAGATTCACGAGAATGATGTCACTCAATTTATCGCATGGTATTACATATGAAAAGTGAACATGTTTCTCAATAGGAAATATTTTTATTTTATTTTATGACTTTTTGATATATTTTTTTTAAAATGTACAATATCTCGAGAACGGTTCATGTTAGCGTTCTAAAATTTATGCCAATCGTTTTCTAATGAAAAATTACATAAGAAATGTCTATTTGCGTAACTTTATTAGTGGTTTTGATTTTTTGACGATTTTTTCAAAATTTCATTTGAAAATTTAGGGGGGTTCTGAACATTCGATTGCGTATAAAAACAATAGGCTTCCAGTGTTTACGGATTGTGATTTTTGTACCAAATTTCGTTTGAATCGGTCCATTTGTTCGTCGGTTATCGTCTCCACAGGCCCACTGACACACAGACACACACAGACATCACTTCAAAAATGTTTGATTCGTGATCAGGGATGCTTGAAACGTGCTCTGCCGTCGAAAACTCAAATTCGAATTTTCGACCCCGTCACAATACTTTCCTTATACATTATGTATATAAGGAAAGTAATATCATTTTGATAAAGTAATTTTTGCTGCATTTATCGTGCTAACGGACAGACAGACGGAATGAACAAAGTCATAAACACTTTTCAACTATGTTGTAAAGTGTTAGAAAAGGAGTTGACGAAAGAAAAAAGAAATTACTGAATTGAAATCGAAATGGAGTTCAGAGAAGGGGGGGGGGGGGTTCTTTCTGACGATTTCTTAGAGTTTTACTTTCTGAAAACTGGACGTCCGTCTCCCAATCTTCAGAAAGGAAAATAACTAGAACTCAAGGCGGCATTCAGTAGAGTGGGAGAAAAGATAAGTTGGGAATAGGGATACCTTGAGGGTCTTAAGTTTGAGGGAAAATGCCAGATGAGATAGATTGAGTTTGACACCAGAGAAGTATAGGGAAAAGTGTAAGCCTACACTAAAAATATAGTCCTGATATTAAAGTTAAATGGTAAAAAACGTTATGTTTGATATGTATACTATATCATATACAGGCAGTTCTGGGTTTATAAACATTTACTTTAACGAATATCACAATTCATCTAATACAGTGGCTAATATGCTAATTGTTGCTTTTAAGAATTAAATGCCAAACGTATAATGAGCATAAATATGATTTAAATATACAACAAGAAAGATCAATTATGCATAAAGCATTGATTATGAAACACTTTTCAACTTCAATGCAATTTTATATAAATATCTCTAAAATGCGATACATTCCTCGGTAATATTTTTAAAATTATCACAATAGTACATTAAATTATTTTATTTGAAAACTTCATCGAAAACAAATGAAATGTAGTCAAATGACGTCATCGAAATATAAATCGCCTCTATATAAAAGCAGCATTTCATTGATAAACATTTTTCCAATCGTTTCATTCATCACAATACTGTAATAATTTATTTTATTTAAACATCTGAAAAATTGTTATCTACCATATTTATTTTAAAATGTGAACCATCTCTTATATATATAAAATAATTGAACTCGATATTTATTATATAATATATCTCTTTTTTCTTTCTGGAGGATATAGCAAGAATCAGAATTTAATTGAATTTGTTTTTCTTCCTATATTAAATAATTTTTATTTAAAAAACTACCTAACAGATTTTACTGATTTTTTTTATATATTTTATGGGATCATTTGAATATTTCCTAAAATTTTTTGAAGCAATTTGTGAATTTTAAATTCGCTTAAAAAATGTTTGAGAAATTAGGTCCCATAGGGTGCAATGTATTTCATTTTTTCAACCCGGGTTCAATCCGAAACTAATTGGATGATATTCATTTATATTCCCATAGGTCCCACAGACCGTCTGAAAAACATACTAAAATTTCATTTTGATAAAGTCATTTTTACGGCAGTTATCGTGTTAACGGACAGATAGACAGACAGACAGACAGAATGAGCAAAGTCATCAACACTTTCAACTATGTTGTAAAGTGTTAAAAACAGAATCATTATTTTAAAATTTATTCAATTACAATAATTATACATAAATTTCTTAAAAATGAAATAGAACTTATAGTGTCTCATATCGAAAAGAAAATTCATTTTTCTAATGCACAGCTGAAACTACTGTTAATGGAACAAAACTAATAAAGCTGTGTTTATGGCAACGTTCTAACCCAAAGTAACAGTGCCAACTAGTTTCGAATGCAAAAACAGCCTTCTTTGTCAAGGCAGGCAAGAAAAGCAAGCTTCATTCGTTAAATAAAGATCGCAACTGCCGTTAAAACAGCAAGCATTAGCAAACGTGAATAGAAGCAAGGAAAGGAAATTGCCAACGGCGAGGATAGAAAAATGAGAGCAAAAATCATGAAGGAAGGAACGTCCAGTAGAATACTATGAATAAATTGTCTAATACCAAAGAGGAATCTGGATGTTCCCTTTTCTCTTTAGTATTTTCCAATTCATTCATAGTACCCTTCATCGGATTGGTATCTTACCATTGACTCATAGTATCCTACTACTTGTTCCTGCCTTCATGGTTTTTACCTCTTTTGTCTCCTAGCCGTTGGAAATCATATTTCCCAGCTTCAGACCCGTTTTATATTTTAACAGCAGTTGCCGATCATAATTTGATGAATAAAGGCTGCGCTTCTTGCTTGTCCTTATAAAGAAGGCTGCTTCTGTATTCAAAACAGGTTGACACTATTCGTGTTGTGTTCAGTGTTGCTTTAAACCAGTGGTGGCCAACCTTTTCATACAATGTGTCGTCTTGTCGTCTTTAAACTGTTGTATCTTTAGCGGGCAAATAAAGTCACACTTCCCCCTAAATAATTAAGCCTATATCAGGTTTAAATGTAAACAGAACTATATTTCAGTTACATAAGGTTTATTATCATTATATAGTTCTTAGAGCACATTGCAATGAACAACCCATGTTTGTGACTCACAATGAAAATGTAATTTATAAAATGTTAATACAGTTCCCGAATTTATCTGTTCTTTCATTTCTATTTTTTTAAATTTTTAATTACAATTTAATGTGTGCTTACTTTAGAACAATCAAGCAGCAATACAGGCCATGGCCAGTTAATATTTAGCTTTAATGGTATTAATTATTGAAAACGCTAGTTCAGTAACGTAGCTTGAGACAAACCTATAACAGTACCTCAGTGTCTGTTTGTGTAAAGTCGTAAAATCAACCTCAAATATAAAGATTTTTCGCATTAAAATAAAAATAAAAGTAGAATTTCAAACTTTTGAGATATTGAAAGTATTCAGATTTATATTATCTTGCCTGAATCATGAGAAATATACTGACTTCCAAAAGTTAGGCACGCTATGCAAATTTTGATTTTTCGAAAGCGTATTTGAATTTGAGTGGCTGAAAATCGCTGCGAATGTAGATAGCAGTATGCAAATATCGTATGCTACAGCCAATCAAGATTGACTGTCTGGATATATGCTAATTAGGCAGCCGTTAAAGACGCCAGCATTCTGAAGGGTTTGAAGAGGTGTATTTAAATGCTGATACGAAGTGTTTATAAATTTTGTAGGATTATTTTTGATGATATTGTGTTTCTATGGCTGAATGAAGACGAATTACAAATAGTGAGCGCTGGCATGCTGTCGGACGCATTGAAGCAGGACAGTCAATCAAAGATGTCGCTATTTTCTTTGGCGTTGATCATTCGGTAATTTCTCGATAATGGAAACAATTCCAAACAAGTCAAACAGTTGTTCGGAGACCTGTGCCCGATCGTCCAAGGGTTACCACCCTCACTGATGATCGGTATATTGTTATAGTAGCTAAGCGGAATCGACGAGCGACTTCCACAACTGTTATATCCATGGTTGCAGCGGCACTTAGTAAGGCAATATCTGCCAGTACTGTGCGCCGAAGGCTCCACGTGAAGGGACTGCACGCCCGAGTACCACGTTTTTGTGTTCCACTAACCGTCCAAGTCAGAGGGGCAAGATTAAATTGGTGTCGTCAACATGTCAATTGGATTGTCCCAGATTAATGCAACGTCCTGCTCACGGACGAGTCCAGATTAGCTATGGAATCAGATGATAAGCGTGTATGGGTCTGAAAAGAACGAGGTACACGCAATCAGACCAAGAACATCATCGAATATCACACATTCAGAGGTGGCAGCGTCATGGTATGGTCTGGAATTTCAATGGGATATCGCACAGAGCTGCAACTCTTTAAAGGAGGTTCTGTGACAGTTGCGCAGTATCGGGATGAAGTCATAGATCCCATTGCGAGATTCTACGCTGCAGCAGTTGGTGCTGATTTCCTCCTTCTGGATGATAATGCCCGTCCGCATCGAGCTAACATCGTTGACGAATACCTGGAAAGTGAGGGCATTTCTCGTATGAAGTAGTCGGCGTATTTTCCGATTATAATTACATTGATAACCTTTGGGATGCCTTCGGGCTTGCTGTCTCTGCACGTTTTCCTCCTCCAGCCAGTCTCAGAGAGTTGGAAACTGTCCTATTGGAGAAATGACCATTGCTCGCATCTGCGATGGTTTATCACCTCATTGAAAACATGGAAAATCGTTGTAAAGTTTGTGTGAATGTCCGGGGTGGTCACATACCATATTGATGTAAGTTTTGTTTGGTGTATTTGCCTTTAAATACCATTTTGTTAATGACCCAAATATGACGTCATCATATAACTTACGAAAAGTAAATATTTTTTTCATCTTGAACATAATTCTTGTTTTCTTTAATGCATGAATACATTTGCTACCTTCATGTACAATTTTGAGATAATCAAAACTTTACTTTTCCATTTTTGTTGATTTTAAAGTTCATGCTTAACTTTTGAAAGCCAGTGTATATGAATAATTGTAACCTTTCGAGCTCCACTTCTACAGAACTAAGAACACATATATGACAGTTACATCTACTGTTCTCCAAAATAATATTCAGAACTCTTCAACTACGTTTTGAGCAATCTTGTGTACATTCCATTTCAACATTCGTATTAAAATATATCCCTGCTCCTTGGCACTAAAGGTCCATTAATCTCCTATTCCATTTGTTCTGTCAAGGATACATCCATCATGTGGAAGGAGTCCACCCTTCACACGTGACCATTGGAGGTGTGGATATTCTATATATCTTAGGACATCTACGATTGAAGGAGGAGAAGGAGGAGGAAGATTGGGAGAAAATGACTTCCTCTTTACGAATCCAATCCCACAATGATCGATGTATCGTGACGAAGAAGGAGTCATTATCCAGGTTATCTGTCTTGGGTCGTGGTGGAAGTATAATGCGAGGACAACAGAGGTATACGGGGAAATTTGAAGCCTTCGCTCAGAAATATATTTCGTCCACTAATGTCTACTAACAAAAAATGTCGAATTCTGCTTGTTACACAATGTATATACAATAAGAATGGGATCAAAAATTGATTCTTTAGATAACTTCCACATGCCTTTATCAGAGTATATCAAACCATATATAATCACTAAAGTGAAAACAAACCTCAACTTTTCTTGTAAAATCACTAATAAATCTCTTTAAAGGAGATTTCTTAGAGTCGAAATCACGTGCTGCATTCTATAGATAGGATATTCTCTGCCAAGCTACGGATCCACCCAATGCTGTCTATTCCTGTAGTATGGACCGCAAAAAATGTATTTCAGTCACCAAATGATGGCGTCCTCAAATCGCATCTCTGTTGAAACCAATGCAATTTTACTATGTTTTCAAGCTTTAGAGAATTCAAATGTTTAGAGAAGACGCTGTTAAACCATACGTTTAACTAAAAATATAAAGCAGATATTTGCTTCGTCTGCATCTATGGAAAGACAACCATGCGTCAAGCACGGATGGTAGAAAAATAACGGCCGTGGTCTACGTTTTTTCTTTTACTATTACTTGTAAATACGTTTCTTCTTTTACCATTACTTGCAAATACGTTTACAATGTCGTTTCAAGAGATAGAATTTTCTGTTATAAGGGCTTTGGCAATTGCTTTGAAAAAATAAAAGGAAAAATTATATCATGAAAATAAGTATATCTGTTAAATATAATTTAATTAACTTGGCATACATTTCATTAAAGGCGAAATTAGATCCACTATAATTACGAGGGCAGTTTAGTTTCGCATCACAAATCACTAAATCATACGATAATTAATAATTAATACCTAATTGTATTACAACAGTAACTGCGAACAAAGTTAAATTTCGATGAAATTTTTTTTAAATGTAATTTTGAGAATTTACTATATAATTAAAGAGAAAGAAAATTAATTTTAAATGCATAATTTATTAAAAATGCGCTAATACAGCAGTCAAAAGATACAGCAGTCAAAGATGCAACTCATGTACGAACAAAGCTCAAGATCGATAAAAAATATCAGGAATCGTGTCACGTTGAACATCCAGATATCACCACTTGCAGCAACAGCAATAGTGTTAGTGTGTTAAAAGTGTCCTCAGCCTATGGTTTACAAACCCGAGGCTAAATGGAAGACCCAAGTCAGATTAACAGATTAACCACCTATAGGCACCGACCCGAAAGTTTACAGTAATTACAGCTTATGGTGGAGAAATATCTTCCAAAACCAGAAATCAAAACTTAATGCGAAGATAAAAATAATAAACTATTATATACAATATGTTTGTCTATACTAGATACAGATATTATTTCAAAAATATTTCACATCTATAAACACTTATGTGCAGAACTGTTTCAAATGGGAGCAATGATATAAATAAAAATATTTCTAAAATTGGTTATTACATATACAAAATGCCATGAATAATTTTCAAACATATAGTATACATATATACATGGCCCACTCAATAAGTCTCCAGTCTAACTAATAAAAACAATTTTTTTTAGAAATTCGACTTTATTCATCAACATACTCTCCTTCAAGAGTGATACATACATTCATTCCAACGCTTTTCTAACTTTTCGATGCCTTTTTTGTAGAACGATTTGTCTCTGCTCTCAAAATAGGTCTCAGTTTCGTTAATCACTTCTTCATTTGAGCCAAATTTCTTTCCCTGGAGCATCTTTTTGATGTCTTCAAAAAGCCAGTAGTCGCTGGGGGCCAGATTTGGAGAGTACGGTGGGTGAGGAAGCAATTCGACGCGTAATTAATATAATTTAACCATCGTTTTTATCGACTTGTGACACGGGCATTGTCTTGGTGGAACAGCACTTTTTCTTTTGCATGTGAGGCCGTTTTTTCTTGATTTCTACACTCAATCGATCCAATAATGCCATGTAATGTTCGCTATTGATAGTTTTACCTTTCTCAAGATAGTCGATGAATAAAATACCATGCGCGTCCCAAAATACGGATGCCATAACCTTGCCAGCTGACTTTTGGGTTTTTGGTCGCTTTGGAAGACTTTCACCGGCTGCTGTCCACTCAGCTGACGATCTTTTTGATTCAGGTGTGTAGTAATGGATCCATGTTTCAACCATTGTCACATACGACGCAAGAAATCCTTCTTATCTCGCTTGAACAGCTCCAAACAGCGCTCTGAATCGTCGACGCGTTGTTGTTTTTGGTCCGTGTGAGCAAACGCGGCACCCACTTCGAAAGCAACATACGCATGCTCAAATTTTCGTGTAAAATTGTAAACAGACTACCTTCTGATATCTTTAAGGTGTCAGCTATCTCACGCAACTTCACTTTACGGTCTTTCAAAACTATTTTGTGGATTTTTTTTTATGTTTTCCGGAACAACTGTCGATTTTGGGGCGACCAGAGCGTTCAGCATCATCGGTGTTTGCACGACCGCGTTTAAATTCAGCATACCAGTCAATAATAGTTGATTTCCCTGGTGCAGAGTCTCCATAACGCTTATCAAGCCACTGTTTGGCTTCAACAGTATTTTCCCCCATCAAAATACAATGTTTAATCAACACACGACATTTTTTTTTATCCATTGTTTTGAAAATTACAAAACTGGGGTCACTAAAACCACTGTAACCTATAAACTAATTGTCAGAATGTCATGAAATTTTGACACGTGTCGTTTGAAGGTTGGTACTATCCAGAAATCATATGGGTCAACAGTGTTGCCATATATGTGTCAGACCGGAGACTTATTGAGTGAAGTATTATATATATGCAATATATATATATCTATATATACAAAACTACTTATGCAAACATACATACAAAACTATGTATACAACATATATACAGGGTGTCCAGAAAGTTCCGGAACGGCGCAATATCTCGAGAAATACACTTCCGATCAAAAAATAAAAAGAAGACGTATTCAATATTTTTAGAAAAGCTATCCAATGATACCAAAATGGAGGTGAGCAACTGGGAAATTTTGGGCAACTTTGAAATTTTTAATGGGAACCCCCAATTTTTATTGCAGGTTTGGATTCTCCAGAAAAAATTGCATACATCAGACCTACGATTTTTGATTTTTGCTCCCACAAACGGCGCTATAATCGAGAAAAACGGTAGTGGGGCACAAACGTTTAAAAATGGGAATGTCTCGGGAAATACACTTCGGATAGAATAAAAAATGATGTGTTCAATATCTTCAAAAAACTATCCAATGATGCTAAAATTGACCTCCTCCTCCCGCTAACCTTTCACTTCAGCGACAACTGCTGACTTCAGCTTAAAAAACGGTTCAAAACTGCTTTTAGCACTACCCAGGAACAACGATGTGGACGTAGTAGTTTTCTATTCCCTTCGGGGTGCTTAATTAACATGAGTCCTCTTGCCTCTCATGATCAGGGTGCTTTTTTCTGTAACTTTAAAACGTTAGTGCCCCACTTCCGTTTTTCTCGATTATAGCGCCGTTTGTGGGAGCAAAAATCAAACATCGTAGGTCAGATGTATGTAATTTTTTCTGGAGAATCCAAATCTGCAATAAAAATGGGGATTCCCATTGAAAATGTCAAAGTTGCCCCACCCCTCCCCCCAGGAGGGGGAGGGGGGTTAATTTTGGTATCATTTGATAGCTTTTCTAAAACTATTGAATACGTATTTTTTTATTTTTTGATCCGAAGTGTATTTCTCGATATATTGCGTCGTTCCGGAACTTTCTGAACACCCTGTATACAAATCTCACAGATTACCATGGCTTTTAATACTACATTGATACATGCAATAATATTTGCAATGATTATAACAAATGAGAATTTAAAAGTAATTTGATTGCAGTATATATAACAAAATTTACGAATAAATATACAATAAACAGTGAGCGAATTGTGGGGGTTATCAGTAATAATTCACAGGATATCGTCTTTTCCCTCTAGGAATTGAATTATAGATTTTATTCTCGGTTTAGCTCAGCTATTACCCAGAAGGTTTTGGGCAAATATTGGCATATGTTGTCTACTGGGCCTTTTAAGGTGATAGTTCTTTGTAAGTTGACAATCAAATACAAAATGTTTCGAAGATCCTATTTCACTACAAATACAGTTTTCGGTGTCTTTTTTTTTTTGGATTTTGTACAGATAGGTTGGGAAACAGTCATGGCCCGAGAAAAACTGTACCAATTCTCTACTGCAAATCAGTTGTTCTTGAGATACTCTGGGAAGATAGTTGAAAGTCCTACTATCTAATTCGAAATACAGGGTGATCCAAAAGTCCTTGACACATTTTAAAATTGAATATAAACTCAAGTAATTGCAGTATGATAGTGAGGTTTGAACTAAAATGCCTTTCACGTTGAAAAGTTTTGGTCGAGCAAATAAAAAATTTAGTTCCAAACTTTGCCCATAGATGGCGCTACCTATTCAAATGTTTGTATATCTGCGTTGGAAATGGAGTACCGTTTGGATGTGGTTTGCGCTACAAAGGGCGCAAATATTGAAATATGGCAGCGGATAAAAAAAAATGCTCTGTAACTACTCTTCTGGCATTTTTAAGGTACAGCGCCATCTATGGGCAAAGTTTGGAACTAATTTTTTTTTATTTGCTTAACCAAGACTTTTCAACGTGGCAAAAAGCACTTTAGTCCAAACCTCACTGTCGTAAGGCAATTACTTGAGTTTATATTCAATTTTAAAATGTGTCAAGGACTTTTGGATCACCCTGTATTTTTCACACGGAGATTTTAAAAGATTGGAATGGAGAAAGATCTGTCGCCACAAATTCTTTCCGGCAGTTATATACTTAAATAACCATTAGTTATATTGATCATACAATTTCTTTGCTTTCTGCATAATCATATTTACCACATCAAAGCATTCAAATGGTCGCCTTTTTATTAAGCTATTTTAAAATCTTCGCTGTTTTTCAACCAACACAAAATTTTAAAAGCTCTGCAATCTTTAATGAAAAGATGCCATGAATACCAAATGTCATAACATCCTCACAAAGTGGGAGAAGTTTTCTTTTTCACCGTAAAACTTCTCACGTCCTTGGACGACTTTGACAGGAGTTTCTATAATTCGGTTTTTTAAAAGCAAAGAAATTCTGTAAATGGCAGAAATTTTTTTCATTTTAAAAGTTTTATTTTGAGGGTGGTGGTGGGGGGAGAGAATTTTAATGAAATTTTGCTCGTCATGTTAAGTGAATGAAAGAAAATCCGATTTATACAGAAAAATCCGAATGGTGGGATAAAATAAAACAATTGCAGAAAATAAATATGCTGAAGAAGTTAGTTTTTTGAAAGCAAACAACTTTTAGTCGAGTTGAAGAAAAGTGGTGCTCCCATAACGTGTATAGTGTAAATTTAATTTTACTCATTTAATTTTCCTTAGTTAATTTTTACATTCTCGTGTAATTGTGTAGAAAATATATAGTTTTCCCGAAATTATTCGAATTAAGATTTCATTGCATTAATTTTTATGGAAAACAACATTATCTGGAACATTTTTATTGTGCAATTCAGGATGGGATTGGTAATCCAAACTGTGCCATGTATATTAATGGTAACAAATTACTATATAAGAAAAATCCTTCTCTCTGCCCGTCTGTCTATCTATTTACCATCCTATGCCTGTTTATCCCACTTGGCGACAATAATGGCAAATTGGTGATAAATTTTTAATTTGGAGGTTGTTCTTCAATATGGCGAATTTTGTCAATATATCGCTAGAATTGGTAAAAATACCGCCAAATTGACGACATTTCAATATCTCGAAAAATTACGTTTATTTTTTTTTATTTATTTTTTTTTTTATATAATCCTAATCACGATATGCACGTCATTATGACGCAGTTATTAATTTCTTAGATTCACATAGTTGCGATTCAGTATAGTTTGAGATTCACATAGTTGCGATTCATTGTTGTAAGATTCACATGGCGGGGAAAGCGTGTTTTGTTAAGGGGGCGCGAGGTCGTAAATTAATTGGGTTTTGTTAAATGTTGGTATTTGTGTTTCAGTAGGGAACGTTTGAAAATTAATAAATATCATAGATTGGGAGAGATGCATAGTCCGCATGTGCCAGAGATATTAGGTCGGAGGAATCGGGAATCTTTTGCATAATTTTATGCAACGTTTTTCTTTTATTTTGATAACCATTGCCAGATAAATAGAACTTAGTACTATGGAATCTCTATTTATAATAAAACAGAGTGTATGTTTGAGGGAACGCTTCTAGGGCAGTCCACTCCTCAAAGAGATAGACGGTTTGCCCAAAACGAATTAAACCCAATGAGTTTATATTTGAATATATATATATATATATATATATATATATATATATATATATATATATATATATATATATATATATATATATATATATATATATATAATGTTGCTGAGAAACGGAATTAAACCTAATGAGTTATTGCACCAGTAAATATTTTTTGATTTAAATAATAAAGAAATATATATATAAATACATTTTTTGGGGAATTGCATTTTTCATTGGATCATATCAATAACGACCTTTGGGTTTAACGAGTTTGGATTACTGATATTTTCAAATTCTTACAGAGTTTGTTTTATTTCAAGAAAACATTTTAAAATCCATATATTGTAGTATGAGTACATCTTCTAATACATGTGTATAATCTTTTAATATGCGAAAATATAAATGATTACGTCCGTTTGTCCCTGCGAGAGATTTGGCGGGCTTTTTTTTTAACGTTGCGAAATTGAGGAAAATGTTGTCGAATCGCTAAAAATATTGCCAAATTGATAAAAATGATGCTAAATTAATGAAATTAGTTTTGTTTTGAAAGGGGCTAGTATTGTAGTGATGTTTCGGTAGTTTTGGGTTGTCAGTCCATCCTACTTGACAATAAATTTGGCGAACTTTTAAAATGTGGCCAAATTGCTCAAATATCATCAAATGAACGAAAATATCGCCAAATCGATAAAACTGTTGTCAACTTGATGAAAATGACACTAAATCAATGAAATTAATTGCGTTTTGAAATATGATAGTATTGTAATGATATTTCGGTAGCGTTTGTCCCTTAGTCCAACTGTCCAACTTTCTGACAAATTTGGCGACTTTTTAAAATTCCGTCAAATTAATAAAAATGCGGCCGAATTCATAAAATGATACTAAATAAATGAAAATGACTCCTAATTTATGAAAATTCGATATTTTGCAAAATTAAGTTCAATTTCCTTGATAATCCCCGTTGCTTTATGAGAATTAAATAATAGTTTTCGTAAATGTGTTTACAAACCAGGATGTTTTTTTTTCTTTAGATCTGCCTTTGAAGATAATTTTGTATAACGAAAACAGATATTCTTATACACCTTTTAAGGAGAATTAAATTAAATGTTTTAATAAAATGTTTAGAATAACAAAGTCATTTAAAGTTGCACATTATTCAAGTTTTAATTTCTTTATATTATATATTCCGTGCGTAGTCAACAGCCCTACCGCGCTGAAAACACCGGTTCTCGTTAGATGACCGAAGTTAAGCAGCATCGGTCGCGGTTAGTATTTGGGTGGGTGACCACCTGGAAACACCGCGTTGGCTCATTTCAGTCGACGTGGTGGCCGAACGGTCAAGGCGAGCGTTTCCAGCGATTGATCGGCCGCCACGTTATGGGTTCGAGTCCCACGTAAGACATGGATGTTATGTGTTGTGGGCGCAGTGTGTTCCGCCCCCCCTCTGGTGCGCCTGGGGCAACATCTAATGGTTCACGATTTCGGCCGTACATAGAGCAAAAAGACGTAAATCTAGTGCCTGGTCATTGGAAAAAAAAATATTCCGTGCGAAGAACGGGTATACTGCTAGTATAAAATGTGTATTAATGATAAAGTCCAATAGAGACACACTCTAAATATTTATCTTTAAATTCATAAAAACCTCGATTCTTATAAAAGAGTTCAATATATATATCATCTGATCATAATCATTTCATTACCAGGTTAAACGAACTTTTAAATACATAATGGAATGATAATTTACTTTTCTTCTCCAGTTATTATTTGATGTTATCAAACGGGTGTCGTAACGGCTCTTACGCCATTCAACTTTCCACGTGAAAGACGACTTGAATTAAATAGTCGGGCACGAAAATATCTATTGGTCAGCTGTTCTGTCTTTGAATTATAACCTAGATAGTACTATCCATCTTATAAGTCCTAGATAGTACTATCCATCATGGCCGAAGGAATTTTTTTCACTCAGTGATGAGTCACAAAGTGGTCTGTAAGTTACAAACCAGAGAATAAACAGATCGAAATATATCTTAAGGTCAGAATATTTAATTAGTGATGTCTTTGACATACAAAGTTAAATGGGCCGGAATAGCTGTAGCTATAGAGGCAACATCAATTTTAATGCCCTTGAAATCTCCATTATGACAAGTCTGTAAGTTACAAACCAGAGAATAAACATATCGAAATATATCTTAAGGTCAGAATATTTAATTAGTGATGTCTTTGACATACAAAGTTAAATGGGCCGGAATAGCTGTAGCTATAGAGGCAACATCAATTTTAATGCCCTTGAAATCTCCATTATGACGAGTCTGTAAGTTACAAACCAGCGAATAAACAGATCGAAATATATCTTAAGGTCAGAATATTTAATTAGTGATGTCTTTGACATACAAAGTTAAATGGGCCGGAATAGCTGTAGCTATAGAGGCAACATCAATTTTAATGCACTTGAAATCTCCATTATGACGAGTGAGATGCCACTGTATTTTATCGAGTGTGAAACTCATCTCGACTTTCTCATACATTCATATTTCATAATATTTGGTTACACCTGTATCGTAATTATCGTCAGAATCAAAAAAATATGTTGTCTTTTTTCAGATTTGGTATTAAAATGCACTTTTAAAAAATTTCGCAAAACTTTTTAAATTGTTTATTTTTTCAAGTTGGCAACAACATCATGATGCATGGTATTTGGGGTGTATTTGGCTCATCTATGATAATAGAAACTATTTTGATGTCAATAAAATCCCTAGTATTGTCCAAATTATCGATCTCCTCATACACTGTATACTACCATCATTGTTCCTTAAATTATTGCTGCGAACTTGCAAAACGCTTCGGAGTCTCTTTCCCCCACCCCCATCCTTATTTCCGCCTCTTTCGAAGACCAGACGGAGAAAACACTCACAAAGTCTTCCTATGACGTGAATGTAAGGTTTCCAGGATCCCGTATTTCGAAGAAAGGTTGCCAGATTTGGAGATTTATCGCCAATTTGGCGATTTTTCGAAGACTCGAGAAAGACCGCAAAATTATCAAAATTCTATGAGATATGGAGAATTCCAGAAGTTTTTATAGAAACTATAAAATGAGGCGTCACTCCGTTGGAGAGTAGTTGACGAGATACGAGCTACATGGAACTGTGACTTCGTCAATGTTTTGAGACTAGTAGCCTCTGTTTCGTAAAATTACTTTCGTCAATGTTTTGAGAATAATATTAGTTATTTTGTGAAATGAGTGGAGTACTTAAGTGCTGCTTGATTACACAGTGTTCCTGTTTACTTTGCGCTTGTGAATAAACGTGTTACTTATTCAGAAATTTAGACTCATTCTTGTATTCTGCATGCACACCCACAATTCCAGAGGACATGTAGTAAAAATATGACTGTTTTCCTATTAGAAATATTGCTATAAAAATGTTAAAATTCGAATAAAACAAGTTATTTTCCAGCAATATCAAATATACTATGGAGTTTTAGTTTTTATATAACATATCTGCACATAAAATTTTATTATCGGTAGATGCATTCGTTCTTGAGTTAATGTATCCACGCCTCACACGCACACACATACGAACATATTTTTAAAAGTATTAGAAAAGTATTCACGACGTCTTTAAACGTGCTTATCCCATAAAATCTTGGATTCACAATTTTTTCATGAAAAACAATATGTTGTAGCATAAAAAATAATAAAAAGTGCTAATAGAAAAAAAAATTATAATAAAACAAAAACCAATCACATAATAAATGTAATATTTTCACAGAATTTATTTCTGTTTTTATTTTCAATAATAAATGCTCAATAATATGCTAATAATAATGCTAATAATAAATGCTCAATAATTTATGCTCAATAATAAATGCTTCTTGTCTGTGCAATCCATGGTCTGATTTAAAATAACAACGGTGAAAACTCTCTTTAACTTTGAAGTCCATTAAATATCAGGGTATTTGTCGTTCCTTTTTTAATTACTTTTAGCGTCGCTGCAATTATCGAAGATCATATTAACAGTGATGTAATGAACAACATAAATTAACACTTCTCGAAGTGATACTTTCCGGATACTTTTGACAGCAGTTTTATAATGAAGTGTTTTTCACCTTGAAGAACATGGCTGTGAAGAAAACTCACACCTAAATGAATGTAATGGTGGCACATGACAAAGCTACAAAGCTTCAAGTATGTTAAAATTAAACCGTGCAAACTGCTACAATAAATTGCAAAGTCGGAATTTCCGACTTTGTTATAAAATAATCTAAAATTAAAAAAAAAAAGAGCTAAAATTTCGAAATTTATTCGAAATTTTATATTTTTAACATGGCAGCACAGGGCAAAATTTGACAAAATCATGCATAAAAGGGTTTATTTATGTCTCAATGATCGCAAGACTTAATAGTTTCAATCATTGTTGTGAAAAATAGACTGCGGCAATTTTTTTACTTTCCCTGCAATACTTGGTAATGTATAGGGAAAGTACTGGAATTATGCCAAAATCGCAACTCGAGTTTTCGACGGATCTACGCGTTTCGAGACCTCTAGGATACGGAAAAACTATTTTTAGCATGGCGTCTGTGTGTGTGTCTGTGCAGATTTTGTATCCACTCTAACTAAAAAACTAATTGACCGAATTTCAAAAAATTTGGTAGGTAAGTCACTTGTGGGCGAATCTAGTGCTGATTAGTTTTGGGTATGATTCAGGATAAAAGAACCCGCCTTTTTTTGTGAAATGGTCCGCAAAAGCCTATATCCACTCTAGTTGTAAAACTATTGGGCCGAATGTCACAAAATTCGCTAGTTAAGTCACTTGTGGGTTACCCTGGTGCTGATTAGATTTTGGTATGATTCGGGGAAAAATAACCCACAAATATCGTCAAAATCTAACATAAAAACCTACATATGCTTAAATATATCCTTTAAATACCTGCTTTATACGTAACTTTTAAAGAAGAAAAGAATAAAGCCAATCCCATTACACTAGGGCTAGCCGTTCTCGAGATATTTATTTAGTTTTTTCGTATTTTCTCTCCGCCACCTTCGAAAATATGTCCAGTTACCAAATGAGAACGAAAATTGAATTAAAAGTGAATTAAATTTAATTAAAATAAAGAGAATGTGGATATGAGTCTGCAGCGAAAGTCATGTGCTGCCCACATCAGATTTTTTTTTTGCTCGTAGCATCATTAGCTCCTCTTAGGGGCAAAGTACATTGGGGTTGCATTGTGAAGTATGGTATAAATCGAAAGATTTTTTCAAGCCCTTTAAAGTGAAAGGTAACATGCTGTATTTGTAATAATTTAACCCACGATACCGATTTTTCAAAATTTTTCTTGTAAAATATGAAAAAAAAAAAAAAAGGAATTATGCTATAAGAAAGTCAAGTTGAGCCACACTTCAAATACAAGAAGACGTTCATCGTCGAGAAACAACTGCATCACGTGATCCGCCCGGGAAAACGCCGTTGTCATTCATAAAACAGGAAAATATGATGTGGGCAGCACATGACTTTCTCTGCAGACTTACATTCACGTTCTCTTTATGTTAATTAAATTTAATTCACTTTTAATTCAATTTTCGTTCTTATTTGGTAACTGGACTTATTTTCAAAGGTGGCGTAGAGAAAACACGAAAAAACTAAAATATCTCGAGAACGGCTAGTCCTAGTTTAATGGGGTTGGTCTTATTCTTTTCACCGTTAAAAATTACGTATGAAACAAGCTATTGATGGATATGTTTGAGCATACGTAGTTTTTTAGTTTAGATTTTGACGATTTTTGCAGACCATTTCACAAAAAAAGGCAGGTTATTTAATCCGAATCGTACCAAAATTTAATCAGCTCCAGGGTTACCCACAATCGACTTATCAACTGATTTCTGTGAAATTCGATCCATTAATTTTTCAGCTAGAGTGCATACAGACCAGTTTTGCTGGCCATTTCGCAAAAAAAAGGCGGGTTCTTTTATTCCGAATCATATCCAAAACTAATCAGCACCAGATTCACCCACAAGTGACTTACTTACCTATCAAATTTTATGAAATTCGGTCCATTAGTTTTTTAGTTAGTGTGGATACAAAATCTGCACATACAGACAGACAGACAGACACACAGGCAGACAGACACGCACACAGATGCCACGCTAAAAATGGTTTTACCGCATTCTAGAGGTGTCAAAACGTGTAGATCCGTCGAAAACTCGAGCTGCGATTTTCGGTATGATTCCAATACTTTCCCGACACATTACCATGTATTGCAGGGAAAGTAAAATTAAAAGAAAATGTCTTGTAAAAAATACACAAAATGACGTAAAGATTCAAAATACTTTCTCAGTGAATAAAACTACATATACAGTGACGACTGTGGAGACATTTGACCTATCTATGAATGATTTTTCTTATGCCAGTGAAAACTATTATTTTAACATTAACTTCATAGCATAAATCAAATTAGCAATCTTCACTTATAAAGTAATGCTTTATATCAACTTCCCTGACAGAAAATTTGAGAAAGTTTCCACCATTTTGCGATGAAAATTACTGGCAATATCATTAATTAAAATTTCGAATGATAACTTGGGACCAGTGGCGTAGGCATGTTTTCTCGACAGGGGGGGGGGGCGAGAATATAAAAGTAGGCCCTACCCAAGGCGAATACAGAAGGGCACTATAAAAGAGTATAATTCGATGGTGATAATTAAATAAAATTCGATTGTGTATACTTTACTGATGTCAGGGCCCAGGGCCTGGGCCCTGACATCAATGCATACACCATATACGTGCTTTACCAAAAGTTAGGTAATGGAATTGTCCGATACATTGATGTAACTGGGGGAGGAGGGGGGACACTGTCTGTTTTATCTTGTGGGCAAGTTTTTTCAAATCAGCTCATCTCTTTACGTTTAATTTTTAAAATTTGAAATTTCAAATAGGACTTTATTTGAAATTTCAAATAGGCCCTAATTTGAAATTTCGAATAGGCCCTAATGTGAAATTTCTAATAGGTCCTAATTTAAATAATTTCAAATTTCAAGTAAGCCCTAACTTTCGCGAAATTCTTCCAGGGGGCGCGGTTGCCCCCGCTGCACCCCATCTGGCTACGCTACTGCTTGGGACTGTATAAAACTTTTGCTAAAGATAGGTAAGCATGTAAGTTTTAGAATGGAAATTTTATTTAACAGAATTCGATTTTTGCACGATCACCGAAATTCATGTTTTCGTCTTTTCTTTTGATTGGGTCAAAGCCGCGTAAGTCCTGTAATTTCGAGAGTTTTTCACTGCCAATTGTGTATAGTAGAGTATCGGTAATTTTCTTTCAAAATACAATATGTGCATGAATTTGTCCACCAATTATCTGCCTTTGATGGCGTTTCAGAGGAACACTACGTAAAGGCAGTGTGCATCTGCAATTTTACAGTTTCGAAATTTTCAACGGCAACACCTGATTTTGATGTCATGAACAAACTCTAGACCGTCTAATTAGTCCAAATATTTGAGCAGTTCCTATCTCTATTATCCGGAGATATTCATTATTCCCAAATGTGCAATTTTTAGGGGTCAGCTCCATATTGAAAACCGTCAATTTGAAAAGCGAGGTTTCTTTGATTAACCACAACTGCTTTAATAAAGTGGGTCAATTGCTATTTTAATAAAAAAAAATCTGATGTGGGTAGCACATGACTTTCCCTGCAGACTTATATATCCACGTTATTTTAATTTTAATTATATTTAATTCACATGTAATTTAATTTCCGTTCTCATTTGGTAACTGGACTTTTTTTCAAAGATGGCGTAGAGAAAATACGAAAAAACTGAAATATCTCGAGAACGGCTAGTCTTAGTGTAATGGGGTTGATCTTATTCTGCCTTTCTTCGTTAAAAATTACGTATAAAACAAGCATTTAATGGATTTATTTGAGCATATGTAGTTTTTTATTTTAGATTTTGACGATTTTTGCGGGCCATTTTGCAAAAAGAGGCAGGTAACTTTTTTCCGAATCGTACCAAAATCTAATCAGCACCAGGGTGATCCACAAGCAACTTATCTACTGAATTTTGTGAAATTCGGTCCATTAGTTTTTCAGCTAGAGCAGATACAGTCTTTTGCGGGCCATGTCGCAAAAAAGGCGGATTCTTTTATCCCGAATCGTACCCTAAACTAATCAGCACCAGATTCGCCCACAAGTGACTTACCTACCAAATTTTATGAAATTCGGTCAATTAGTTTTTTAGAGTGGATACAAAATCTGCACAGATAGACAGACAGACAGACACACAAACAGACACACAGATACACAGGCACATACACAGACGTCACGCTAAAAATAGTTTTTTCGTATTCTTGAGGTCTCGAAATGCGTAGATCCGTCGAAAACTCGAGTTGCGATTTTCGGCATGATTCCAATACTTTCCCTATACATTACCATGTATTGCAGGGAAAGTAAAAATCTGATGTGAACAGCACATGACTTTTCCTGCAGACTTATATTAACGTTCTCTTTATTTTAATTAAATTTATTTCACTTTTAATTATATTTTCGTTCTCATTCGGTAACCGAACTTATTTTCAAAGGTGGCGTAGAGAAAATACGAAAAACTAAAATATCTCGAGAACGGCTAGTTCTAGTGTAATGGGGTTGGTCTCATTCTTTTCGTCGTTAAAAATTACGTATTAAACGAGCATTTAATGGATATATTTGAGTATACCTAGTTCTTTAGTTTAGATTTTGACGATTTTGCTGGCCATTTTGCAAAAAAAGGCAGGTTATTTTTTTTCGAAGCATACCAAAATCTAATCAGCACCAGGGTGACTCACAAATGACTCATCTGCCCAATTTTGTGAAATTCGGTCCATTAGTTTTTCAGTTAGAGTGGATGCAAGCTTTTGCGGGCCATTTCGCAAAAATAGGCGGGTTTTTTTTATCCCGAATCTTACCCAAAACTAATCAGCACCAGACTCGCCCACAAATGACTTACCTACCAAATTTTGTGAAATTCAGTTCATTAATTGTTTAGTTAGAGTGGATACAAAAAATCTGCACAGACAGACAGATACACAGAAAGTCAGACAGACAGACACACAGACACACACACAGACGTCACGCTAAAAATGTTTTTTTCGTATTCTAGAGGTCTCGAAACGCGTAGATCCGTCGAAAACTCGAGTTGCGATTTTCGGCATGATTCCAATACTTTCCCTATACATTAACATGTATTGCAGGGAAAGTAAAAAACGTTACTAGGTTATTCTGATATCTCATCTTGCATTTGAGAATGTAAATCCCATTGAAAAATCATATGGGATTTTTAAATGGTCGAATTTATGGACGAATTACGCGAATGATTAAATTAACACACGGTAAAACATGTTCAAAGATGTTACTAAAAGTTTCAGAAGAATCAGCTGTCCATAACGGGGAGTAAGGTCCTGATAGTTACGATAACGTATATATAAAAATACAAAAAAAAAATAAAAAAACGCTTCTGCAGACGATAATTAGCTGAATATTTCTGAAATGATGCTGACATTTTCATGAATGCCTGTAATTGTAATTT
The DNA here is from genome assembly GCA_951213105.1 of Amaurobius ferox. Classification (NCBI taxonomy): domain Eukaryota; kingdom Metazoa; phylum Arthropoda; class Arachnida; order Araneae; family Amaurobiidae; genus Amaurobius; species Amaurobius ferox. Next base: position 46,266,890 of record OX578146.1, read on the forward strand.
TCTTATCAATTATCGAAATTGTCAACAAAGTAGTTGACAAAAAATGAGCAGAGGTAGCAGAATGTTTTACAATGCACATTGCACTAACATTCGAATTTGCCAAAGTCGTGAGATGGAATAACTACCATCGAATAGATAGATAATTTAACGGTGTCTAATTGTTCTTAGATTGGAATAACTGCCATACTAAACCGCAAATATGCAAATTAGTCGTTTGACGCAAAGCTACTATGGTAATTAGTATCACATCGTTTTATTATTTATTATTTTTTATTAAAAATTTTTATATATTTATTATTATTTTTTATAACCAAATTAAGAATTTACGAAACATTACTTCCAATTTTGCGTCATTTTTATCAATTTGGAGACATTTTTGTCACTTTGACAACATTTAATATAGTTGCCAAGTTGGCGACGTTGGCCCGCTAAATTTCTCGCCAAGGGATATGGGCGGATGGAAAAATGAGTTATTCTTATAGTCTACTCTTATGTTATTTCCAAGATATTTAACTTTCCTCAATTAGTCATCATTTTCATTGATTTAGAGTCATTTTTATGAATTTGGCGACATCATTAAATTGGCAATATTTAAAAAAATTGCCAAGTTAGCGACATTCCATCAAAATCTCGCCCAGCGTTATGGAGGAAGAAATAAGTTATTCTTATAGAAAATAAATGACTATTGGCGTCCAAATACAAAAGTATTACCAAAAGAATCTTTTCTTATGAATAGAACAAGATAGATCCACGAGAATGATGTCACCAAATTTATCGCATGATAAAACTTATGAAAAGTGAACATCTTTCACAATAGTTAATATTTTTATATGATTTTTTGTTATTTTTTTAAATACGTGCAATATCTCGAGAACGGTTCATGCTAGTGGTCTAATATTTATGTCAATCGTTTTCTAATGAAAAATTACATACAAAATGACTATTCACGTAACTTTATTAAAGGGTTTTTTTTAATGATTTTTTCAAAATTTCACTCGATAATTTAGGGGTGTTCTGAACACTCGATCGCGTGTGAAAGCAATAGGCTTTTAGTATTCACGGATTGTGATTTTTGTACCAAATTTCATTCGAATCGCTCCATTCGTTTATGAGAAATCGTCTCCACAGACAATTGTCATGTTTTAAATATTACAGTTTTCCCACACATTGGAAAACCTTAGGTTAAAATACTAAAATATAGACATTCGAAAAGTAAATAAAATTGGGAGTTTTCCAAAAAAGATTCCACGCCTTCTTGTAGCTCCCAAAGTGACCTGGAAGGCTGAATTTTTTCACAGTTTTATTATGGACCACGGTACAAAACGTAATGAAGCTGGATTTTTGACTACCCCTACAAAGATCGGAGAAAAAGGATGGTTTTGAAAAGTTTTTCCGACCTTTCCAGAACCCTCCTTCCCTCAGTGACCTAGAAGGCTAAATATTTCACATTGATGGTATTGTCCATACGACAAAAAGTAACGAAGCCAAATTTTCGACTTTTCCTTCGAAAGCTGACAAATTTGGAATAGAAAATACTTTCCTGATCTTGTAGAAATCCCCTCCCTCCCCACTGATCTAAAACTCTGAAACTTTGTATACTTATATTATCCAGCACAGGTTAGAACCTAACTGAGCCAAAGACGACTATTTTCAACGCTAAGAGTCATACATAGGTAAGCAAAATAAAACATTTTTTTTAATAAGAGTATAGTTAACCTTTATTTCAGAAGCTTACATACTAATTCAGCACATGCATGTAAATAACAAGAATACAAAATTCTAGTTTAAACACGCTAATCTAAACATTACGAACGTTTAGCAGCAAAAGAACTTTAATGATATTTTTAGATCATTTTATATCTTACACGACGCAAGAAAAATGCATTCTGAACGTTTCAGAAAATTTCGGTTATAAGTGCGCACTTACTGTTTTTTAAAAACTTCGGGAAATGCGATCCGCATTTTATAAGTAAAAAAAAAACCGTAGGATTTGAAGATAGTAGAATACACGGAAGACATATGTGAGAAAAACCCCATCTGTTTGTATAAGAATGCAACAATATAGATCCAAGGATGTTCAAACCAAAGCGGAGGTGAAAGTATATGCGTTTTATTTCAAAATAGCAGCAAGTATGTTATGAGCAAATAAATATGTGGGATTTGCGTGCAGGTATATTATGTATAAATATAAGCGTTTTAGTTAAGTAAATAAAATGCTCGAAATGTTCGTTAAATGAATGTATTAAATGGTATTTCGTGCTTTTGTGCATTATTATATGGAGCTACTTGGAAAATTAAATATGAATTTAATTCGGTTTGCTTTATAATTCCACATATATCATAAGATGACAGGGATTTTTAACGTAAAGCAGGGGGCACGATTTGTGCAGTATGAAAATAATTTGTGCAGTAGGAAACTGAAATTTTGTGCAGTGCGAAAAATCAGATTTTTATTAAATTTCTTTCAATGCCACTATTGGGGTTTAGAGGGTATATGTTCTATGCTGATTAAATTTGTCAATTCTAATAGGTTTACATTTTGTAAGTTACAGCCTTTTATTTAAGGAAACGTGTACAATGCGTTTTCTGTTTATGAATTAATGACTCATCTCTAAAAAGAAAAATCTGATGTGGGCAGCACATGACTTTCCCTGCAGAGTTATATCCACGTTATCTTTATTTCAATTAAATGTAATTCACTTTTAATTCAATTTTCGTTCTCATTTGATAACTGGACTTATTTTCAAAGGTGGCGTGGAGAAAATACGAAAAAAACTATTATATCTCGAGAACGGCTAGTCCTAGTGTAATGGGGTTGGTCTTATTCTTTTCTTCGTTAAAAATTACGTATTAAACAAGCATTTAATGGATATATTTGAGCATGCGTAGCTTTTTAGTTCAGATTTTGACAATTTTTGCGGGCCATTCTGCAAAAAAAGGCAGGTTATTTTTTTCTGAATCGTACCAAAATCTAATCAGCACCAGGGTGACCAATACGTGACTCATCTACCGAATTTTGTGAAATTCGGTCCATTAGGTTTTTAGCTAGAGTGGATACAAGCTTCTGCGGGCCATTTCGCAAAAAAAAAGGTGGGTTCTGTCATCCCGAATCGTACCCAAAACTAATCAGCACCAGACCCACCCACAAGTGACTTACCTACAGAATTTTGTGAAATTCGGTGTATTAGTTTTTTAGTTAGAGTGGATACAAAATCTGCACAGACAGACAGACACACAGACACACACACAGACGTCACGCTAAAAATGGTTTTTTCGTATTCTAGAGGTCTCGAAACGTGTAGATCCGTCGAAAACTCGAGTTGCGATTTTCGACATGATTCCAATACTTTCCCTATACATTACCATGTATTGCAGGGAAAGTAAAAATCTGATGTGGGCAGCACATGACTTTCCCTGCAGACTTATATACACGTTCTATTTATTTTTATTAAATTTAATTCACTTATAATTCAATTTTCGTTCTCATTCGGTAACTGGACTTATTTTCAAAGATGGCGTAGAGAACATACGAAAAAACTAAAATATCTCGAGAACGACTAGACCTAGTGGAATGGGGTTGGTCTTATCCTTTTCTTCGTTAAAAAGTACGTGTAAAACTAAAATTTAATGGATATATTTGGCATACGTAGTTTTTTATTTTAGATTTTGACGATTTTTGCGGGCCATTTTGCAAAAAAAGGCAGGTTATTTTCTTTCGAATCGTACCAAAATCTAATCAGCACCAGGGTGACCTACAAGCGACTTATTTACCGAATTTTGTGAAATTCGGACCATTAGTTTTTCAGCTAGAGTGGATAAAAACTTTTGCGGGCCATTTCGCAAAAAATGCGGGTTCTTTTATCCCGAATCGTACCCAAAACTAATCAGCATCAGATTCGCCCACAAGTGACTTACCTACCAAATTTTATGAAATTCGGTCAATTAGTTTTTTAGTTAGAGTGGATACAAAATCTGCACAGACAGACACACAGACACACAGACACACAGACAGACACACAGACATACACACAAACGTCAGGCTAAAAGTAGTTTTTTCGTATTCTAGAGGTCTCGAAACGTGTAGATCCGTCGAAAACTCGAGTTGTGATTTTCGGCATGATTCCAATACTTTCCCTATACATTACCATGTATTGCAGGGAAAGTAAAAATAGCAGCGACATGAATACATTATTAGCATTTTTCTCATTCCAGTTTTTTACAATTTATATAACGCTTTTCATTTTCTATAAAATACAGAGCAACATTTTTGATCAGAATATTTTTGCTGCCGTTGAAAACTATTTTAATAATATTTATGCATTTTATTACAGCTACGCGTTTCATTGAGTATCAATATTTGTTCATTTTAAAAACAAATTTAAGTAATTTCATTAATTATTTAATATCTTATCTAAGCATTAGTCCTGTTCGAGTATCACTAGATGGACAGTTCTGCATTTGAGCGTAGATTTCATGGCTATCTAATTTATCAACGGAATTCACCTCTTCCCTCCAGATATGAAAAATTTAAGATATTTTATAAAGTTACTAAACGGGTCATATTTTAAACTTCAAAATTTCCCAAAAAATTTCTGCAGATCCCCCATTCCCCTTGTAGAAAGCAGTTAGAATGAATATTTTTATATTTAAGTGGATTTTTTCTCTTTATTTGTTTTGTTTTGTTTCTTCAAATTTTGAAAGAAATGTTCGAAAAAAAAGGGCTTTTTTCGTGTCTAACCTTTCTAAAAGTAAATAGTCCTCATATTCAACTCTATAAATATCTGCACCAAATATCATTTTAATAGCCCGATTTGTTTGACAAATGTTGCTCCCACAAACTTGGAAACTTCACCGAAGAAATAGATACAGGTGGCCCTCGACTTTCGCTCATAATTGGTTCCTGAAAATATGTGCGAATGTTGAATGTTCGAAAGTAGAGGGATGTAAAAAGAAACCATCAAAGTTGTATTTTAAAACATTTATTTATCAATAATAATAGTATTTATTTATCAATATACATAATTAAGTTAACTAGGCGTGTTGAAGTGCTTTCAAGTGTTTTCTTTATAAACTTGTCAAGAGTTAGTTGAATACCACCCTTTTTTTTTCTTTTCATGATAAAAAGTTCTATAACATGCTGTGTCTTTCTCAATCACCCTACGTACTTGAGATATACGTTCTCTATTGGAATCACATTCTTCCATGATAGTCAAAAATTTGTCAAGATAAATGAAGGCTTCATATTTTTGATTGTCAAAGCCTTGACGAATTTACCAGATTCTTCTTCCTCAGTTTTTCATTGTGTATTTCATTTAACTCTTGTTGCTCAATTAAGTATTTATTTGACAGAGGTACTGAGTGAGATTCATTCAACTCATTAACATATTCGTTGTTGAAGTCCAAGTTTAGTTCATTCAGTAGGCTAACTATTTCATCTGTGATAGTTTCCGCAGTTTCTTCAGAATTTATGAAATCACTCATCATTTGTGGGCATAATTGTTTCCAGGAAACTTTCATTGTTGACTCTTTTATTTTAGTCCACGAGTTTCCAAAATTGTTTATTGAGTTCCATATATTATAGTTCTTCCAAAAATCTCTTGATGTAGGCCCACCTTCCCTGCCAGTTGCCTTCATGTCCTGATTCATTATTGTCCTCATCTACTATCGTTTAAAAGTAGCTATCACTGTAGCTATCACTTGCTAACGCAAGACTAAATCTGTTTAATACATTGTAGACATCTGGCCCCCACCACCGCGGCTCGGAACCCTAATGACGTCACAACCATTCCTAAAAGTTAACTACTCTAGGCGGCAATGTGGGAGTTAGTACGAGCTACCGCGCTCCGTGGGAGTGACTGCATGGAAGCGATCTATTTTTGCATTATCGATAAAAAGCTTTAAAAAGTTGAATTTTTAAAAATATGCGAAATAGCGAATTGTGCGAAAGTCGCCTGTAATTCGTATCTAGAATTACACAGAACGTGCAGAATTATCAAAAATTCAATCTTTGACTTTTTGACTCCACTACAATGCTTTTCCTTAACACCTTTTATGCATCGCAGGGAATGAAAGGTCATCAATCATAGTTCCTGATGTTATTTACTTGCATAACGTCATTACTCAAAATGAATAAGTATAGAATAAAGTTACTGTGAGCTTCTCCTGGAGAGGTATGAGCGGTTGACGGCCAAACCGACGTTATTTATCACAAATAATATATATCAGTCCTCGAAAAATGAATATATCATTGTCAGAGAAACTGATTTTCAGCAATGTCAACGATCTCATGGTCAAGAATTTCTACTGGCGCTTGTTATCGATTTTTATTTTCTCGCACTATTGTACAAGAAAAGAGCTGTTTTCCCCCAAAATTTTTCGAATTCGTGATTTTGACGGAAAAAAACGTTTTAATCTGTTGCTTACGGGTGGGACAGCGTCTATCCCAAACAAAGAACCTCTCAAAAAGACAGGTATTTGACATACCCTATCCCGAACAGTTCGATCCCCCTTTGCAGGCATTGGCGTCCATGGACGTCAATGCCTGCAAATGCGTCCATGGACGCCAATGTCTGTAAAGGGGGATCGAGCTCTTTGGGATAGGGTATGTCAAATACCTGTCTTTTTTAGAGGTTCTTCGTTTGGGATGGATGCTGTCCCACCAGAAATCAAAAGGTTAAGACTCTCTGAGCACATTTTTCACACTTTCGGGGATGCTCCCGGCCACACAAATAGCTACTGCAAGCCTTCGGGTTAGTCGTGTCGTCTGGGTTTCTCACAGTTTCGGGGAAAATGTCCGACTGTGTGCATGCGAATCATAAAAGGATAATTCTAGAACAAATCGATGTGAAATGTTATGTGTCGATTAGTATTTAGCCTGCGTGGCAAATCTTGGAAAACCAGCATTCTTAAAGAATTAAAATAAGCTGTGAACTTAGTTCCTTAAGAATTAAATTGACAGGTTAAACAACGTTTTTGAAGAATTAAGTCCAACATTCTTAAAGAGTTAGGTTTTCAATAAGTTTTATTTTGTTTATATTGGTTAACAATGTGGAGCTTAGTTTCTAAAATAGTCATCTTAATTAAACACTGTTTCGCTGAGGTTCTGTTCCATGTTCCAGACCATAACTGTGCAAAGTTTGTTGCTTTCCAGATCGTCTAGGGGCTTCTGGCTCTTGTGAGGGTTTTCAACCCCGTCGCTGTTTGTCCACTTGAAAGGGGGAGAAATAAAAAATCCGGCCCTGGGATTCGGCCCCATAATCAATACTATAAGTTTTGCAAAAATGTATCCATTTTAAATAGCCAGAAGGTTTCTGAATAGTCTAAATTGACTTTTCGAAAAACCTAGTTTCTCCACCTTTTGGAGGAGGGGCATCGAAAATTCGGTTTTGTTAGGCTGTGTGTCGTAGTTGATACTATATGCGCACTGATTCAGCCTTCTAGATCACCTGAGAGGTTTCTGGAGGTTTTGGAAAAATATTTTCTACCCCCGCCCCCCCCCCCCCCCTCACACTCACACACGCACACTCCATTTTCTTCTCACTCACGGGGGAATCGAAAATCCAGCTTCTTTAGTTTCTATCCCATGATTAATGTTATAAGAAGGCTAAGATTCAACCTCTTAAGTCACCGGAGGCTTTTGGGGTCTAAATGACAAAAACAAGTTAAATAATTATTATATAGATGCATTATTATATAGAATTATTTAGATGAAAATACTAGAACAAGATTGAAAATTTTGTCAGTAGCATGGGAGGAGTTAAAAATTAACGAATATATTTTAGTCTTTTTGAGTATCTTTACAGTCACAGTTACTACTAATTTATACTTTCCGTACATACTATAATGTACAAGGAATGTATGTTGGGAAATAATTTTACTTAAGCTAACTGCAAATTAATCTGAAGATAAAACTGTAACTGTGAACCGTAACGGGAAAAAGTATCAAATATAAAAGAGGATGAGATAGATGGTTATGGCAGAGCGGCAGCGAGAAAATAGCAGTATGGAAGTGTATAAGTACTATCGAATTATATTATCGTTAGACGTGGTTTTTACGTTATTATGTAACCTAAGGTGTTTTCATTTGTTAATGAATATTTATATTGATAAAGATGTCTCACCACATCTGAATAAGCCCCAGTCACAAAAACGCTACAATGTATTGTGAAGGAGTCAAAAACTCGAATTAGAGTTTTCGTTGCAAGAACACGTTTCAAGATCCCTGAATTTAAATCGAACGTTTTTGAGGTGATGTCTGTATCTCATGAACGAAAGAAGCGTTTAGAACATAATTTTGTAGGATTATAAAAATCGACATATTGCTCGTTTTTCACATAAATTTATCAAAAAAATTACGTAAAATTAGAAAAGTATTAACTATCGTGATATACGCTAACTTTTCACATGCAATGTGTTGCTAAAGATTTGTTAATATCATTCTCGTTGATTTAGTTTGTTCCATTCATTAGAGAAAATACTTTATATCTTGTCATCCAACAACTGGCCAATCGTCGTTTATTAATATTTTAGAAGAAAATTTATTTTCTCCTCGTCTATTAGTAACCCTTGGACCATTTGTTGAACTGGACAACTAATATGGCAAAATATAGCCAATACTGAAAAAAATGACGCCAAAATAATGAAAATGACAGCAAATTGATAAACATTCTCTTATATATGGACTATATTGCGTATTCTGTCAATATTGACAATTGTCAAGTTAGATTGCGCGAAATATAAGTTTAATGAGTACTTCAAGATAGTAATACATGTTGTCATCCAGAAAGCGCCCAAAGCAGAAGTCCACGTGTAAAACGTTGTGCCAAAGATTTGTTGCTTCATTTCTTTCAATGTGAAAGAAGTAAATTCATTGCAATATTAGTAATGTGCTGCCCACGTCAGATTTTCCTGAATGTAAAGGAAACGAACTTCCGATTAAAAAAAATAACATGGCAAGTAGCGTCGTTTTCGTACTCACAACCTTATTAATGATAGATCATTGTTCGCCAAACTCAAATTAAATTTTGCGATCTCTATGTATTTTGTCTTGCTTATGATGCTAGTCCTAGTAGAATCAGAAATCATATGGTATTGCTACGAAATCGGCTATTTAAATAATAGTAACAGATCCAAAGTGTTGTCATTATAATGTAATATGAACTGGTTCGGTTAAGGTCGTAGTCCCCAGGATATTTTTGACCACATTTACTTCTAATTGTCAATTAATTTGTTTCACAATATTTTTATAATTATAATATCAAAATTTCCTAAATTTTTTATTTTTCACAACCATTATGACCCATTCTGCTTACTAAATAAATAATACCAGAAAAATTTAAATTTTACAAAATACGAACCATCTGAAATAAGAAAAATTTAAATCTTACAATTTGCAAGACAACTAAAAAATAACCCCTTCCTGTCCGTCATCATGCCAAATGTCTTTTGTCTACTGCCCAATATTATTTGATGTGAACTTCATTGGTTCGATAATTTTTTTAATTTATTAGTGTCATGTCGCCATTCTGTGCGCCATGAGCATTTTGAGAGAAAAGCTCTCTTTCCTTCGTGCCTGTAACGGTTCTTTTTCGTTAAGCCTTGTCCGGATTGCTTTTACATTAAAAGCTGTGTTTTGTCTCGGAGCAGTTGATATTGAAAAGATCGCTGTCTCTGTCTGGAGTGACGTAGTGTTTCGAGGAAACTTCTGTTGCGGTGCGCCTCTGTCCTGCCAATCAGGAAGCGGCTTTTTGGAGAACTTCGGATTTCGATTTGCGCCTTTTCGCGCTCTTCTCTTGGACGGCGTTATGCTTTGGGGACGTGCGAAAATGTGGTCTTAAGATTAAGACAAAGCTTTGGCCAAAATGGCTAATTTTCGTCGGTGGAATATCTGATAGAAACCCTTCCTAGATTGAGAAGATCCAGTTCCTGCAGAATTTCAAATTTTCTTTTCAAAATTCCAAAAATTCTTTTCTTATTTTAGGAAGTTCCCGTCATCTGATCGTGATGTCCTTGTAAGCCTATGTCGTGTTTCGGTTCCTAATACAGCTTGAAGGAGATCGGAGTTTTGCCTGTTTTGATTTGGATCGTAGAGGAAGGTCCTAAAGAACTTTTATTCTTTCGGTTTTGGACGTGAAATTCTACATTTTGTCATGAGCCGTATCATGAACGTTACCTTTGGAACTTTACTTTTCTTTTGTTCTGCACGGGAACTCGAGGTAAATTTTGTATCAAAAATTCTGGAACTAAAGTTCCAAGTGAAGGAATTTATTGTTTAACACAGGCACATGGAATTTAATGATTTAATATAATTTCAATTCTAATATGATAATTATTTGATGTTTGAATGACAGAAGTAATATTGATTAAATAAGAAAGATATGATACTGTATATTGTTGATAAGTAAAATTACTTCAAAAATTGAAATTAATATCTAAATGATGAATAAGTTAATAAATGAATATTTTGTTTGATTGATATATCAATGTGTGATTATTTTCGCATTCCTTCATTTTTCTCTCTTGCTTGTTATCATCTGGAATCTAATTCTTCCAGACTGGGAAATGTTTGCACTAAAAGTAATTCCTGGGTTGTTATTAATGTACTAGCCACTTTTGAGTTGTCGTGCGGTTTCGATTTCACTACTGGTGCATTGTGCGATACCACAAACTGGTGCCGTGTTCTTTCCCAGAGTATAACAGTAAGAATTGATGCTTGAATTTTGTCTTTTTGTGAGGGAATACTAGAAAAAAATATTGATTTGTGTGTAAAATAAGTATTGCAGTTTATATTATCAAAGTAAGTGAAAAATTCTTTTTTGGTGCAAAGTATTGAAATTAAATTGGGCAATATTTTTTAAATGGTATCAAATTGTTGTTATAAATTCATAAATAGGGAAAGTGCAAAAAGCACAAAAGCCCATATGCACCTGATTATTCTTTATTCTTTGTTTATTGGTTGATTATTGATGCACCTAATTATTGATATTTGCAAATTCTTTCTATCAATTGAAATTTATGAAAATTCACGTCACAAATATAAATTCTTGCACACATATATTCTCATCAATTGTGTTGATACAACACTAAAACAAATCATTTTTTCTGCTGGCATATTTCACATACAGTAGTAGTAATCTTTGTAGCCATAATTATCAGTGTTTTAGGCTTACCGATTGTTTTTGCTGCTCTTGTCACTGTATTATCAATACACAGAAAGTGGTGTTCACAATATGACATATTCACAAACAAATTTGCATTTGGCAAAAATCCTTGACACACTCACAAATAATGGTGGCTCTAGTGGTGATTCTTCACACGTGTAAAAAGTGAAAGTGGTTACACGAATTGTGTTCCTTTGGTGTCCTGTTTACACATAGGATAGGGTGAAAAAGTGAGATTATCTTCTAGGATAAACTGTGTTCTTGTTGAATGAAACCATAACTGTTTCTAAAATGCCGAGAAATATTGGTAAAAACCTTCGTGCTAGTAGGAGTAGAGACTCCTCTGCACAGACCAGTACTCCGACTCGTGTGCCTTCGGTATCTCCGCCACGACTTTCACCTAATGCAGGTAGATCATCATCGGTCAATCCAAATTCAAGTAAATCAAAAATTGGTACTGGTTTCTTGGATCCATTCCAAGCTTTGCTGGCAACAAAAACGAATCTTTTGTCGAATTTATGGAGAAATTTGAACTTGTCGCAAATCATGCAGATTGGTCAAATCGTGATAAAATTTTTGTTTTGAAGTTAAAATTATCTGGACAGGCAGAAAGACTTGTAAAATCCATTCCAAAACTTAATTATAGTGTGAATTTCACGGAATTGGTGAATGCGCTGAAAGACAATTTTACAAAAAAAGACGATGTTGCTAAAAATGTTGCAACACTGGTGAACTGTAAACAACAACATAATGAATCTGTGAGAGACTTTGCTAATAGAATTGAAGCAGAATCTTATGTTGCGTTTCCACTAGAAGTTGTGCCAGACAGTGAAGACTCATTACGAACAGCTATTCTGTTAAACTCATTTAAAAGAGGTTTAAAAATTTCCATTAGAAAAGCAGTTTTGTCAGCCAATCCAAAATCATTCGAGGCTGCCAAGGAATTTGCCATTCTGGAAGAAGAAGTGCAAAAAGAAGAATCTAAAGAAATGACAGAAGGAGTAAATACCCTAAGATCTGAATATAACCCTAAAGAAGAAATTGAAGCGTTGAAAAATGAATTAAATTTAAAGAAGAAAGAATATGAAACATTAAGAAGTAAATTTAAGAAAAATTCGGAGAAAAGAAAGGAAAGACTGACTGAGATAAGAGAAGACTTGGATAGAAGCAACTCTAGTTTTGATGAATCCACAAATACTCCCTCTACAAGCAATTACAATAGAACTGAGATGATAGAGGATGATTGGGAAGATATTCCGGTGAAGAAGAAGTTCAGACCATCAGCATCTTTCAAAACTTCTACGCCATCTAGAAGAGTTGACAACAGAAACCGTTTCAGTCAAAGAACTCCTCCAGCTGCCTCACAGGAAAAAGAATGGTATAGCAGAAATCAACATCAAAATTATTCTCCAAGAAAAAACTTTCAAACTTTTAGAAAACCATTTCCAAGTGTTTATAGAGGAAACCAGAACAATCCAAGAAGAAATTATTCGAACTCTTTTAGAAATTTTTATGACAATTACAAATTTTCAAATTTTAATAATTCTGGTTATAGAAGAAATAGCAGATATTTTGGCAACAACAGAAGACAATTTAGAAGACAAAATTTTAACAATCAGAACTTTCAATCACCAAACTTCAATAGACCAAATTTGCTAAGTATAAAGCAGGGATTGTGACTGATCTTGATTCAGCATCAAATCTCGGAATAGAAAGAGGGCTTCGTGAAGGATTTCAACTTTTAGTTATCGTTCATTTTTATTTAGAAAAAGTAATTTTTCTTGGACTGCCTATTTTTTACGATTGGGTATAAATTCAGATTAGGTGATAGCTTATAGCTATTTATCATCACATTGTGGAGGATTAGACAATAATCACATATTTTGGTAGGTGCAAAATGTATGAATTAACATGTTTCGGCAAAAAATGTATAATGTAAAAAGAAGAATTCGAATAAAATGCAGAATAATATTGAGGAGTAATATTTTAATATGCGAACAAGATAAATTTATAATTAATCAGATGTTTTAAAATCCACCTAATCCAAATAAAAATATCCAGTTCAATGAGCACAGGTCACTCCTTCTCATTCTTTGTGTTGTATTGGTTGCCTCAAAAGCCAGATGTATTCCAGTCCAGAAACGTTCTTGGACCTTTTGAAATATCACATGATCATGGACTTGATCTAACGTTGCTGTCTGTCAATGGGGGACAAGCAACAACAATAAAAACGGGATATTTCCCCTGCTGCAGTCAGTAAATCAGTGTTCTGCAGATTCATGTGTCGAAGAACTGATATAATTTCAGTGAGAAGAACTTGCTTTGTATTCATTACTGACAGATGAGGTTTTGTTTGTTGTGGAGATAGTAGGAGTGTGGAAATTCGGGATTTGTATCTCTGCTGCAGAATTATAGTTTTGTTCATAATTTTGAGACTAATTTCAGAAATATTTGTAATTCGAGTCTGAGAATTTTAAGCTTGTAGCTGAGTTGTAGGAACGCATTCATGTTTTGAAATCAAACTTTATTTAAATATGTTTTGATTTGAACCCGAGCAGACTTTTTAGAATTAGAAATATTCCTTCGAAATATTTGATTGAGGATTTAATGGAGAGAAGTTTGTCGCATGAGTAGAATATTCGATATGTATGATAGATGTGCTAGCATTAAAATTTTTTAGGATTTGGGTTTGAATCTTAATCTTACGCGTTGCTATAACCTAAAAATTCCTGTTGATGTCAACAGAATAAACTCAAATTAAATTTTGCGATATCTATGTATCGTGTCTTGCTTATGATGCTAGTCCTAGTAGAATCAGAAATCATATGGTATTGCTACGAAATCGACTATTTAAATAATAGTAACAGATCCAAAGTGTTGTCATTATAATGTAATATGAACTGGTCGTAGTCTCCAGGATATTTTTGACCACGTTTACTTCTAATTGTCAATTAATTTGTTTCACAATATTTTTATAATTATATTATCAAAATTTTCTGAATTTTGTATTTTTCACAACCACTATGACCCATCCTGCTTACTAAATAAATAATTCCAGAAAAATTTAAATCTTTCAAAATACGAACCATCTGCAATAAGAAAAATTTAAATCTTACAATTTGCAAGACAAGTAAAACATAATCCCTTCCCGTCCGTCATCATGCCAAATGTCTTTTGTCTACTGCCCAATATTATTTGATGGAACTTCAATGGTTCGATAATTTTTTAGTAAACACAGGAAATAGCAGATTTTAAAACAAATTTGACATATATTTTAAAACAAATTTGACATATATAGTTGGTTTATATGCTGTCAATATTTTATTTGAAAATAAGCAATAAACAGCCGCTTAGGTAGGTACAAAATATATGAAATAAAATTAATAAACAAAAAAGATAATAATTCGAAAGAAACGTAACATTCTCTAAAAATTAAAAACTAATTTTATTGGGGACAACAATTTTACCATACGTTTGTATTTACCGAAAATTATAATTGGAACATGATTACTCCGGAATTGCTAAGAATAAAGCAGGGATTGTGACTGATCTGGACTCAGAATCAAATTTCGGAATAGAAAGAGGTCTTCGTCAAGGATTTCAACATTTAGTTCTCGTTCATTTTTATTTAGAGAAAGGTAATTTTTCTTGGACTGCCTATTTTTCACGATTGGTTATAAATTCAGATTAGGTTATAGCTTATTGCTGTTTATCATCACATTATGGAGGATTAGGCAATAATCACATATTTTGGTAGGTGCAAAATGTATGAATTAACATGTTTCGGCAAAAAATGTATAATGTAAAAAGAAGAATTCGAATAAAATGCAGAATAATATTGAGGAGTAATATTTTAATATGCGAACAAGATTAATCAGATGTTTTAAAATCCACGTAATCCAAAAAAAAATATCCAGTTCAATGAGCACAGGCCACTCCTTCTCATTCTTTGTGTTGTATTGGTTGCCTCAAAAGCAAGCTGTATTTCAGTCCTGAAACGTTCTTGGACCTTTAGAAATCTCACGTGATCATGGACTTGATCTGACGTTGCTGTCAGTCAAGTGGGGATAAGCAACAACAATAAAAACAGGATATTTCCACTGCAGCAGTCAGTAAATCAGTGTTCTGACAGATTCATGTGTCGAAGAACTGATATAATATCAGTGAGAAGAACTTGCTTTGTATTCATTACTGACAGATGAGATTAATTTTGTTGTGGTGATAGTAGGAGTGTGGAAATTCGGGACATGAATCTCTGATGCAGAATTATAGTTTTGTTCATAATTTTGAGACTAATTTCAGAAATATTTGTAATTCGAGTCTGAGAATTTTAGGTTTTTAGCTGTGTTGTAGGTACGCATTCATGTGTGGAAATCAGACTTTATTTACAGATGTTTGGATTTGAACCCGAGCGGACTTTTTAGAATTAGAAATATTCTTTCGAACTTTTTCATTGAGGATTTAATGGAGAGAAGTTAGTCCCATGAGAGTAGAATATTCGATATGTTAGATAGATGTGCTAGCATTAAACATTTTTAGGATTTGGGTTTGAATCTTAATCTTACGTGTTGCTATAACCTAAAAATCCCTGTTGATGTCAACAGAATAAACTTAATATATAATATAAATCAAGCGATTACTCAGCAGTGCAGACGCTTTATTTTTCTCTAATATATTAGTGGCAGAATTATAACCAACAGTAAAGGAATCAATTGGCGTAATCCAGTATATACACAAAGGTAGATTTATGATATATACAATTATATATTAGGATACGTCAGGTATATTTTCTTGTGCTTCTTCTGAAAACATATTTTTCCCTATCTTTCATTTAAAACAAGTGTATCTAAAATATATAGTTTTAAAAGTACCAGAAATATTTTAAATTTTTTCGTGCTGGTATATAGATGAGAGCGTACATTTGTATATTGAGGGAAAATTATGAAGTGTTGTTCGGCACTGTACGCAAGTTTAAGTTGTAGTTAGGGTGACAGAGCTATGTTTTACTCGTGTGATCTCTTTGAATTCGAAAACTTGCGGACAGTGTTTCGTCTGCATCTGGTCCACGGCGTTTGCACAGCGTAGATAAATGCCAAACACTGCATTATATGGATAACGTAGCAATACGTTTGAAGAATAACGTAATTTCGCTCGGGTGGAGGGATCAGCTGACTTCTAGATTATTGACATAATTAACATTGGGAACTGTAGTCGGCTTAGACAGTTCCTTAGCGATGATTCGGCATACCTATATGTTACCTAACCAAAGATGTCTATGAATGTCATCTAAAGAATACATATACTTACCGTGGAGTAAAGATGTTAAGAAATCTAGTCCGTGGCTGATGCATGGGTACATTTGAACATTTAATTTTTGAGATTCACGTTTTGCAGATACTTTCAATGTTGCACATATTGAAAAGCTGTCTAGATTGTAATGGGAGGGGAAGGGCGTGGGACAACGTGATGCGTCACACACACACTTAACTTCCCTGAACCTAAATCCCGTGTGTTTTCTTTTACGATATGTTATTACTCTGCGATTATATTAAGTTGAATATAATTTTTACGAAGTATTAAGGAAGTATTATATTTTAATTATATATAATTGTTTTATATCAAGTTTCAGTATTATTTTAAAAATATCCAATTCTAATCAATCGCGTATAAGCATAAATTTTGAATGTGTGTATTTACATTTTGTTAAATTTGATAGTAAATCTAGATGGACAATAATAAAAGTTTTTGCTTTTAAAAATTCTCAGCCAACTTTATATTGATTTTTTGGCTAAAAGTTTACGAAACATTTATTTATATTAAAAATGTAGTATTATCCTATATTTCAGATGTAATTTATCATTAATATGATAATAGCCATGCATATCAATATATTATAAAAACCACTCCTCCCTGGCGAGATATATTTATGGAATATATTCATACACACATGTAGAATTGTATAAATTTAAAATAATTTTGTAAATACTTTTGGACAAGTATTCATATAATAGGTTTTCTCTTATAATTTGTTATTTTCATTAGCAGTAAAATTTTATTTCAACATATATGTAAATATGCAGGTGTCTTTTATTTTCATCATATAATCAGTTGTATGTTACTTAACTAGCAAAGCATTAACAGTAAAAAATATATTTTCATATAACCAATGATTTAATTTTATACAGCGTAGCATAATAATGAAATTAAAATGAAGTTTTGTCCAAATAATTTGTTTAAAAAATTTAAAGAAAACGTTTAACAGTCTTAAGAAGCCGTCTCTACTTCTGAATCGTAATATTAAGTAATTTTGTTGTGATTTGCATGTTTAGTATCATTTGTGTTAAACAAGTATTTTACAAGATTGGAAATATTCAGTGTGTTTCACATAGATTTTATTGTGCAATTTATGAGCACATCTAAGGCGTGTTTTCAAAATCATCCTGGTCATAACTGGTTGCATAATTCCGTTACATAACTGATCATCCCAATTTTGTAACGGTTGTTTATCGATTACCTTGTAACTCGCCAGAGGAAAAACAGAGCATGGTTATTCTAGACTGTTCTAGAAAAATGTTCCATAAAAACAAGTATTCTGTGCAGATGTATGCGATTATAAATCATCGATGACCACAGACAATTCTTGGTCTTTCTGATTATAACATTGCCGTGACCGAAATGTATTTTAAACTGACAGTATTTATGATCTAGATTTCGAATGATTTGGTCGTAGACATATACACTTTTCAAATGTATCCCAAATGTTATCAGTTTTAATCAGATTTTTTGCAGTGGTGCGCAGACCATAAAAGCAATGCAAGCATGTTTGCCTATATCAGTTCTAAAAGGCAGATACAATTGAAACACACACACACACACACACACACATATATATATATACATATATATATATATATATATATATATATATATATATATATATATAAAGAAATACAATCCCAAAAAGTATGAAATTCAAGAAAGAGAAAGGCGCAAATTGCCGCACTATCAGAGTCTTGAAATATAAGATTTAAAATGAAAAAAGAAAATATATAGGTGGAATAATTGTGTTTACAGGGTTGCAGAAAGGTCAAGGGGGATTGCGACCCCTATTTCCTGGTTAGAAGCTAGCTTTGACTTCATGAAAACTCTCCCAGAGACTCTGCACGCCCGAAACAACAATCGATCATGCCCGTGGGGAAAAAATGGCCGAATCCCAGACAACATAAAAATGATCAAAATAACAAAAATTGGAAATTTTACTAACCAGCAAGACGAGAATCATGGAAGAGTTGCATAAAGCGTATAAACTTCGAATAGGAAAGCATAGATAAAAAAGTCGCGTCTAACTTATAGAGCCATCTGGATGTGCATCAATCAGATAATCCTAGGTAAGAGTTGAGTTGTATTGTATGATGTCGGATAAATTAACACAATTTTTATCACTATAATTTCTGCAAAAAACATCATAATAGTGCTGTACAAAGCGGAAGGGATATGATTGTTCCCGAATTCCGTTGATTAAATGCATCATGCATTTATTGAATTCTGTAATAGATGAGTTTAATAATCTGTATCAGTTCAAGTGATTTACGAATATATATATATATATATATATATATATATATATATATATATATATATATATATATATATATATATAT
This sequence comes from Amaurobius ferox, assembly GCA_951213105.1. Classification (NCBI taxonomy): domain Eukaryota; kingdom Metazoa; phylum Arthropoda; class Arachnida; order Araneae; family Amaurobiidae; genus Amaurobius; species Amaurobius ferox. Next base: position 46,285,710 of record OX578146.1, read on the forward strand.
ATATATATATATATATATATATATATAAAATCTCAGTAGAGCTTGTATGCAAGAAATGGCGATTAAGTAGTAACGTGATCTATCTTTATACAAATTTGGTTTCCAATTTTAATACTTTACAACATAGTTGAAAAGTGTTTATGACTTTGGTCACTCTGTTTGTCCGTTCGTACGATAACTGCCGTAAAAATGCTTTTATTAAAATGAAATTTCAGTATTCTGTTGAGACTGTCTGTGGGACATATGGGAATGTAAATGAATAATATCACCCAATTAGTTTGGTGTTGAACCCGGGTTGAAGAAATGAAATACATTAAACCCTATGGGACCTAATTTTTCAAACATTTTTTATGCGAAGTTAAAATTCACAAATTGCTTCGAAAATTTTATTTTTATAGTTTTCTTAGCAATATGTCCGCTGAGAAAAAAAATATATCTTGGCGTAGAATCGGGTGCATACACAACTACGCCATGATTGCTGCGTCTAACCTCTTAACTTCAATATCTTTCTTTCAGTAACATTCAAAGATCTAACAAACTAAAATTAAAACTTAACATTTAAAGATCTAACATACAAAATTAAAGATTAACATTCAAAGATCGAACATACAAAAATTAAAGATTAACATTCAAAGATCTGACATACAAAAGTTAAAGATTAGCATTCAAAGATCTAAGAAAGATTAAATATTTACATTAAAAGATCTAAGATACAAAGATTAAAGATAAACATTTAAAGATTAAATATTTACATTCAAAGATCTAACATACAGAGATTAACAAATAAAAAAAGTTTATTGTTTTCAAAAATCCACGAAAATTCGGCTATTTCTTGTATTGACTCGGTTTAAAGCTCGTTAGGAAGGACTTTCTCGATCTTTTTATTGGTGTCAAGATAGAAACTCTGTGATAATAATTTCGACCACTTAATAATAAATTTGTGAAAATAAAAAAAAATAAAAAAACAAATCTTCAACATAAAATAAACTGTTTCGAATTAAAAACAATATTTCCTCAGTGTCTTGGGGCCTGACCTGAAGAAACCTTATCTATGGGCCACTGAGATTTTCCGCTACGCGACCAACATAGGAACAAACACATAAACAACTTCACTTATTTTGTTAGATCACAATTCCAAGATAAATCCCCATCCCCTTACAAGCAATGATTACGAGTGGGGAAATCAATCAACAACTGATGTAAAGATTTCCTCTGGAGCTCATAAAACAATACAGGCGGATAATAAATTAAATTAACTATGCTCGAGTTCACTTTAACGAGCTGATAGAGAATATTGTTACAATATATAATAAATCTGATGTGGGCAGCGCATGACTTTCCTTATATAATGCAATGAATTAACTACTTTTACAGCAAAAATATAGGTTATTCTTATAGTAGATACTTATATTCTTTCCAAGATATTGAATTTTTGTTAATTAGTCGGCATTTTCATCGATTTAGCGTCATTTTTATCCATTTGGCGAGATTTTCGTTAATTTGACAACATTAAAAAAGTCGCCAAATTGGCGACATTCCGCCAAATTCGTCGCCAAAATCTCGTCAAGCGTTATGGACGGAGAAATAAGTTATTCCTATAGCAGATAAATGACTATTGGCGTTTAAATACTATTGGCCGTTCTCCCGCGATGATGAGACAAACATACAAGCAGACAGAAGGATTTCCAATTTCATTTACATAAATAGAAATATAAGTAAAATCATTTTTTTTTAAATTGTACGTTGTTGTTTTCCTTAAGCGTTGTTGTTTTCCTTAAATTTTCTTCAATTTTCCGGTAAACATATGAAGTTAAAATTTAGAAAATCAGAAATTCTGGGAAAAACACTGGAATTAAAGTAATTAACACCAAAAAATTAAAAATACCATAACACCTGTACGTAATTTTTGGCACGGCATTGAATGTACCAGATAACATCTGGCTTTGATTATTGCATTCCCTAACAATTTTCAAACTTTCACAGAACGCTCAATTAATTATCTGTTTCCAATAATTTTGGAAGCTTTTGAAATTTCTATCTCGCTTTATCATCAAAAATAATCATTTCAGGCTAGCCACCTATCTTTGTGAAGACAGACGATTATATGTGGGAGAATTAGCATCTGGCGCGCATGTAAAGATTTTTCCAAAACACTAAAACAAAGCAAAGAGGTAAATTGTAATGTAGCATCAATTATTATACGCTAGAACAAATTACATCTTATACTAGAACGAATTACGAATTTAAATAAACGTCCACTACTTATAAATAAACAAATAAGAACCTTCTGCATAATAATACATTTGAACACAATTTAAAATGACTTCGATCTGAAAATTGCACGAATGAAATTGCACAGGCCCTCCTCTAAACAATAACAACTAAAAAGAAAATTATAATTGACCGTATATTCAGCACATCGCTCATGAAAAAGCTAAAAGCTGACCATCCCTGTACGTGAGGAATTTTTTTGAGGGGAGAGAACTCCAAAATAGCAATTCCCCTATAACAAAAAGAGTGGTTCCTTACGCCGTATGTTTCGATGACCCGAGGGGGTTCAAAGCATGCTAGATTCTTTCAAAAATCAAGGACACACCTCGGACAAAATATTTACAATTATTCAACGGATGGATTTATGGAAATTTTTTGGAGTGATTTGTGATGGTTAAAGCAGCTGTTGATAAAAACAATGAAAGTTGGATGGCGCATCAATTTTAATATATCGTAATATAAAAATCGGAGAGGATTAAAATAAACGAAAAATATATATATTTCAGGAAAATTCATTAACATTTATCTATTCATCATGTGGACTCAGTTCAAAGTATATTTGTATATATGTATTTTACTCTCTTTGCAATGGTGTCCAGATGAAGACACTCTGATAATATTTTAGGTCGCTAAGAAATCGATTTGTGTGAATATACGCCAAAATTGTTGTAAATCGGATTAAAACATAAAATAACTAAACATCTAATTTGAAATTATAAAAACAACTCCGAGGTGCACCTACTCGGGTCCTGATGTACCTATGTACTAAATTTCATAGTCATAAGACGCTTAGATTTCCTGCTACAGACTGTAAACAAACACACACACATACACACGCACACAAACAAACACACACATAGAGGGATATCTTATTTCATTTAGTAAGACTAGATTTATTTCTTATTTGAAAAACAACCTATGATTTTTTGCCCATGCATTCTGAAAAGACGAGAAAACATACAATTATAAAATTTTACATAAGACTAATATGAACCTGCAAATGTGCAAGATGTAGTGAGAATTTCGATTTAAGCCTTAGTTTATTACATATTAATAATTGATATGAAATTTAGCATTGCCAGTTTGGACAAAGATTTAATAGGTCGATCCGACTTCCAACTTCTATGTGATTGGTTGCTGGTAGAAACGTCACAAAGGTGGCCGAGTACTGAACAACTATATGTTTCATTATTGTTTACTTAGGGGGGTTTCACAACTATGATTGTTTACTAATAATTATGATTATAATGTATTTTTAATGCAGTTAACAATTATATATCTTATTGGTAACTCTTATGAACAAAGTTAATTACGAAAATTTTCTTGTCATGATCAGGAATTAACATTTACCTGATTATTAATATAGCTGAGAATCAATTCCTTACTATTCTAATATTCCACCACAGCAAAAATAATCTTATTGCACTGAAAATCGAAAGCGCTCTAAAATTGCTGGTAGATCGTTAGAAATAAGGTAAACATAATTTCTGGAGTTTATATAAATGTCGTGAAGTTCACTATTCGAAAGATGGATGCCAAATGTCAACACCGTAGAACATTTTAGTTAAAAGTAGTTGCAGGAAGGTCATACCATTCAAATTCCTATCAAGGTATATTTCAAATTATAAGAACAGAAGTGCAGCCCAGAGTGAGCGAACGTAGCGGCCAGAAATGGAGCCTTTACTAGTTATTAAGATCTTTTTTTCATTGTTGATCTTTACATATTCATTTTTTAAATAGATAAGAAAAAGTATTTTCTATTAAATCGCAGTATAAGCCTTCTTATTTTTTTTTCTTAAACTAGGGGTCCTTGCCCCCTGCTCGATAAGCTTGGCCTACCCCCGTAACATACTCGCTGGCGCCAAACTAAAGTTTAAAATCGGTAAACGGTTTATTTCACCATGTCGCCCTATTATTTTTCTACAAATGGACCAAATTTCATAGTTTTGTATGCTGTAAGTTTATGCTGTAAGCGACAGAAGACCTCGAGGGACAAGAAATATGTCAAACAGCGGCGGTGACTGTACGAGTCAGAAAAAATCGATGAACACGAAAGAACATTTTTTTATTTCAGAAGTGTATAAAAAGTAAAATATCTCGTAAACTACATCAAAATTAAAAAAAAGGAGAATCCGTCTTGAAAAATTGTCAACTATGTAAGTACCTATCCACAAAAAATGAGTGATTTTGCTATTGTTAGTATATTCAGAACGCGAACTTGCAGCTGAAAGATTTTGTCTTTGGTTTTGACATTAAATATTTCTTAAACTGCAAAATATATAGATAAAAAGTTTATTTCAGCTTGTTCCCCCAAATTTTTTCTACAAGTGCACAACATTTTATATTATTGTATGCTATAGTTTTTGCTGTACCTAGTAGAGAAACTCGGGAAACGAGAAATTTGTCAAACATATTTTTTTTAATATAGAGGGATTGTAACTAGGGTAGGGCTTTTATCGAGAATTTAATCTGGATGTGTCATACTAGCCATACCGCAGCATTTGCCATAGGGCTTTAAGATTTAAAATTCCTGAAATACTAGTCATAACACCGGTATCCTGGTTTTGAAAATTAAGATCTCGAAACACTGGTATACTGGTTTTGAAAATTAAAGATATTGAAACACCGGTATACTGGTTTTGAATATTAAAGATATCGAAACCTCGGTATCCTGGTTTTGAATATTAAAGATATAGAAACCCCCCGCTATCCTGGTTTTGAAAATTAAAGATATCGAAACACTGGTATCCTGGTTTTGAAAATTTAGATATCGAAAAACCGGTATACTGGTTTTGAAAATTAAAGATATTGAAACATCGGTATCCTGGTTTTGAAAATTAAAGATATCGAAACCCCGGTATCCTGGATTTGAAAATTAAAGATATCGAAACACTGGTATCCTGGTTTTAAAAATTAAAGATATCGCAACACCGATATCCTGGATTTGAATATCAAAGATATCGGAATCCCAGTATCCTAGATTTGAAAATTAAAGTTATCGAAACACCGATATCCTGGTTTTCAATATTAAAGATATCGAAACTCTGGTATCCTAGATTTGAAAATTAAAGATATCGAAACACCGGTATCCTGGTTTTGAAAATTAAAGATATCGAAACACCGATATACTAGTTTTGAAAATTAAGATATCGAAACACTGGTATACTGGTTTTGAAAATTAGAGATATCGAAATCCCGGTATCCTGGATTTGAAAATTAAAGATATCGAAACACTGGTATCTTGGTTTTGAAAATTAAAGATATTGCAACACCGATATACTGGATTTGAATATTAAAGATATCGAAACCCCGGTATCCTGGATTTGAAAATTAAAGATATCGAAACACTGGTATCCTGATTTTGAAAATTAAAGAAATTGAAACACCGGTGCCCGGTTTTCAAAATTAAAGATATGGAAACCTCGGTATCCTGGTTTTGAATATTAAAGATATCGAAACCTCGGTATTTACGTTTTGATCCGTTACTGAATGTCTCAGATTATATATAACTTCCATTACTATATTCCCTTGTAATTTTGAAACTTCAACAGAAAACTCAACTAATTATCAGTTTCCAATAGTTCCAGCTCGCGAAATCTCTCTCTATCTCTCTTAACCACCAAATGCAATAATTTCAAGCTTACTTCCCCTTTCTGTGAAAGCAAAATAATTATATGTGGGAAAATCAGCATCTGGCGACAGTGTAAACTTTTTTTTTTTCAGAACACAAAAATAGAACAGAGAGGTAAATGATAATGTAAGCATCGCCTATTATATATTAGATTTATATAATTTTAAAGTTTAGAATGTGTTATTAACAGAAATAGTATAGCGTTTTATGTAGGCCATACATGTTTTAAGACTCTATGGGTCAGTTATACAAATACAGTACTTTATGAAATTAGAATGCGTAAATGTATAGCTATCCTGGACATACATTGGCACATTGGACCAATATTATACGCTACTAGGGCATGTTGTTCGTAACTTTAAAAGGGTGTAAAAATGTTTCGATTGCAACCATACTTGAAAATGTACCCACAGGAGGGAGGGGGGGGGGGGGTAATTCGACCTCCAAGGGAGGGTAATGACGTCACAAACAAAAAAAAAATGTCTCTGAGATACTTTTCACAACAATGATTGAAATTATTAAGTCTCGTGATTATTAAGCCATAAATAAACCCTTTTATGCATGATTGTATCAAATTATATCCTATACTGCCACGTCGAAAACATATAAAATTTCGAAATTTTCTCTCCAATTTAAAAACATTCCATCTAGATATAGATTTTTTAATAACACAGCCGGATATAAAATTTTGTGAAAATCCATTAATATGTGTGGCTGCTATAGTGTACACAGGAAACCGACGACGACACCAAACATAGAGACATCATTCCCAAAGTACTCAAAACGTGTTCAGGAGGTCTTAAAACATATATTGGCATCAAAATCTCGAAATCGAAAATTTTCGTAAAAACAATGCTTTCTCAGTACTACGTATGAGAAAGTGAAAATTAAAAAAAAAATGATGGTACTCAAGCATTACATAAAGTATTAAAGTCTAGTCAAATAGCCTACTACAGAATACCAAATATCAGTTGTAGTTGTAGATATATATTAAATCATAATGATATGCATGCATTGAACTAACTTATTATATTTTCCTTATATACATAGTATAATGTATAAGGAATGTATTGTGACGGGGTCGAAAATTCGAATTCGAGTTTTCGACGGGAGAGCACGTTTCAAGCATCCCTGATCACGAATCGAACATTTTTGAGGTGATGTGTGTGTGTGTGTGTGTGTGTCAGTGAGCCTGTGGAGACGATATCTCCCGAAAAAATGGAGCGATTCGAATGAAATTTGGTACAAAAATTACAATCCGTGAATATTGGTTTTTAACACAATCGAATGTTCAGAACCCCGAAAATTTTCAGTGAAATTTTGAAAAAATCGTCAAAAAATGAAAACCTTTAATAAAGTTACGCAAACAGACATTTCTTATGTAATTTTTCCTTAGAAAACGATTGACATAAACTTTAGAATGCTAGCATGAACCGTTCTCGAGATATTGCACATTCTTCAAATAAATTTATCAAAAAATCCCATAAATTAAAAAAAATATTAACTGTTAAGAAACATGTTCATTTTTCATATGTTCATTTTCATATATACATGGTCATTTTTCATATGTTTCATATTATTCGATAAATTTGGTGACATCATATTCGTGGATCTACCTTGTTCTATTCATGAGAAAATATACTTTAGGTAATACTTTTGTATTTGAACGCAAATAGTCATTTATCTGCTATAAGAATAACTTATTCCTCCTTCCATAACGCTTGGCGAGATTTTAGCGACAAATTTGGCGGAATATCGCCAATTTGGTAACATTTTCAAATGTTGCCAAATTAAAGAAAATCTCGCCAAATGGATAAAAATGACGACTAATTGACGAAAATTCAATATCTTGGAAAGAATATATAAGTATCTACTATAAGAATAACCTATTTTTTGACTGTAAAAATAGTAAATTCATTGCATTATATAAAGAAAGTCATGTGCCGCCCACATCAGATTTTTGATTAGGTAATTGGATGATATATATAAAATATCGAGCACTTCCACTATAGCTAAAATCGATGGTTTGGGTGACACTCGATCCGTCTTAGCTTCGAGACCAAAGGAAAAAGTCTAAAATTTGGAAAATTAATGATAACAGTGATATGAGATAATCAAAACACTCAAAACAACTTTGCTTAATTATCAAACATTTCCACTCTAGTTACAGTCTTTGTTTTGATTTCTTTGGATTCGTTTTGACTTCCTCTAAATCAAGGGAAAAAAAATTAATATATTTCCATAATTTGAATTCAGAGGGACAATGCGAAGCTATATTTTAAGTATATCAAAAGTATTTAGTATAATTTCACACTAGTTAGAAACTTGGTTTTAGCCTCATTCGATCCGTCTTAGCTTCCTGATCAACAGAAAAATCAAAAATTTCCAAAATTCAAAAGAGAGGTGACGATATAAAGGGGTTTACAAAAACTTTCACCACATTGCTTCTCATAAATAACAAAAACCCAATTTGATATCCTTTGGCCGCCAGTCGAAAAAATTAAACATTTAAATAATTCTGTGTCACGTGAATTATTACACACGTATCTCCTCTCGTGAATAGAACAAACTAGATCTACGAGAATGAAGTAAACATATTTCCCGACGGTTAATACTTTTATTAACACTTTACAACATAGCTGAGAACCGGCCGTCCAACTAGTTACTCTAAGTCCTCTGGACGAGTCGGACGGTCTGGGTCTTCAACATAGCTGAGAAGTGTTTATGGCTTTGGTCATTTTGTCTGTCTGTCCGTTAGCACGATAACTGCTGTAAAAATGACTTTATCAAAATGAAATTTTAGTATGTTGTTCAGACGGTCTGTGGGACCTATGGGAATATAAATGAATAATATCACAATCAAATGAATAATAAAGAATATAAATGGATAATATAATTAGTTTTGGATTGAACACAGGTTGAAAAAATGAACTGCATTGAACCCTATGGGACTTAATTGTTCAAACATTTTTAAGCGAATTTAAAATTCACAAATTGCTACGAAAGTTTTAGGAAATATTCAAATTACCCCATAAAATATATATAAAAAAATTCAGCAAAATATATTCAGTAGCTTTTTAAATGAAAATTAAAATAATATTTACACCCTTTATATGAAGAGATCACGTGACCATTATAAGAAGAGATCACGTGACCCACTTCGAAATAAAATATGGCATCCATCTTGAGTCAAAATCTTGATTTTTAAAGTTCTTCTGAATTCATAGTTAGTGTTGTATCCGTCCTAAAACCGCTTTATTTTTGCTTAAATTCTGTGAATCTACATACTGAAACAACGCAATTACAATATATTTGAGTTTAAATGATCATCAAACTTTGCTTATGTCTACAACGAAGCCTAATTTTCACTTATGGAGTATGTAAACACCAAGAGATGTAGAATGAGTTGTATAAGAATTGCTGCATTCCTTAACGCAAAATTATTTAGCTCATGGAGTCTGCAATATAACAGATATGAATGAAACATTCATTGATTTTAGACAGAGAACTAGACGATTTCTTCGATGAAGTTTTAAGCACAGAATTAAATTACTTGTACCTCCATGGTTTTAAGTTTTTAAATAAAATAAATTATTACTTTCCTTATATACATATAATGTATATGGAAAGTATTGTGACGGAGTCGAAAATTTGAATTCGAGATTTCGACGGGAGATCATGTTTCAAGCACCCCTGAACACGAATCGGACGTTTTTGAGATGATGTCTGTCTGTCTGTCTGTCTGTGTGTGTGTGTGTGTCAGGGAGGCTGTGGAGACGATAACTGACGAACGAATGGAGCGATTCAAACAAAATTTGGTACAAAAGTTACAATCCATGAATACTGGAAGCCTATTGTTTTTATACGCAATCGGATGTTCAGAACCCCCCCCCCCACACTCCCTAAATTTTCGAGTGAAATTAAAAAAAAATCATAAAAAATTAAAACTGTTAATGAAGTTACTTAAATAATCATTTCTTATGTAGTTTTTCATTAGAAAACGATAGACATAAATTTTAGAACGCTAGCATGAACCGTTCTCGAGATATTGCACATTTTTCTAACAAATTTATCAAAAAATCCCATAAATTAAAGAAAAATATTAACTGTTGAGAAACATGTTCACTTGTCATATGTAATATCTTGCGATAAATTGGGTGACACCACTCTCGTGGATCTAGCTCGTTCCCTTCATGCGGAAAGATACTTAGAGCAATACTTTTGTATTTGAATGGCAATATTCATTTATCTGCTATTAGAATAACTTATTTTTCCGTCCATAACGCTTGACGAGATTTTGGCGACGAATTTGGCGGAATTTCCCCAACTTGGCGACTTTTTTAAATGTTGCCAAATTAAAAAAAATCTCGCTAAATGGATAAGATTGACGCTAAATCAATGAAAATAACGACTAAATGACGAAAATTCAATGTCTTGGAAAGAATATAAGTATCTACTATAAGAATAACCTTGTTTTTTTTACTGTAAGAGTAGTAAATTTATTGCATTATATAAGGAAAGTCATGTGTTGCCCACATTAGATTTTTATAGTATTGTGATGAATGAAAGGAATGGTAAAACGTTTTTAAATGAAATGCTGCTTTTATAGAGAGAGCCAGTCAATTTATATTTCGATGACTTCATTTGAATAAAGTTCATTTGTTTTCAATGAAGTTTTCAAATATAATAAGTTATTGTAGTATTATGATAATTTTAAAAATATTACCGAGGAATGTATCACATTTTAGAGATGTTTAAACCAGGAAATTTATATTTCAATTCCGTCATTTGAATGAAGTTCATTTTTTTCGATGAAATTTTAAGTTTTCAAATATAAAAAATTAATGAAGTATTGAGATAATTTTAAAAGTTTTACCAAGGAATGTATCGTAGAGATGTTTATATAAATTTGCGTTGAAGTTGAAAACTGCATGTTTGATTTTTCTTGTTTAATTTTATGTAATATTTTTGATAAATTTGTTAGAAAAAAGTGCAATATCTTGCTTGAGAACGTTTTATGCTAGCGTTCTAAAGTTTATATCATCTGTTTTCTAATGAAAAATCTCATAAGAAATGATATTTCAAGTAACATTATTAAAGATTGTAATTTCTTAATGATGTTTTTCAAAATTTAATTCGAAAATTTGGGGGGCTCTTCCAAACATTCGATCCACACACCTAAGAACATACACGCACGCGCGCACACACACGAAAAGTTCGATTCGAGTGCAGAGATGTTTGAAACATGCTTTTCTGTCGAAAACTTGAATTTGAATTTTCGACCCGATCACAATACCTTTCCTACACATTATATACGTACTATGATATAGGAAAAGTAATATTACGTATGAATGCAGTATAAGTTTACCCATCATTATAGCTTTCCATTAGCAACATTTTCCCAATAGTTTTGATACCTGTGGAACAACTCTCTCTTACTACTATCTCTCTATTAACCGTTACAAACCATAATTCCGAGTTTGTTTCCCATCTCCGCGCATAAGCAGACGATTTTGTATGCGAAAATCAGCATCTGGTGTGCGTGTAAAGATTTTCTCCCGGAACGCGTAAAAATAGAACGAAAGGCGAATAATGTTAATACGGAATCACGTAGAGCAGAGAGTTTAGAAAAATTGGAAACATTTAAAGTCCAATGCTTATTTTTAAAAACAAATTTTAATAATATTACCTGCACAACAATCCTTATTTGCAAAACAGCATAAAATATGTAATAAGGGGATCAATCTGTTTCGAATCTACTGTTTCATACACTTAGTTTCATTTTTTTAAAGGTATTTTTGTTTGGTTTTTTAAGCTTTTAGTGTGCGCTTTCTTTCTTAAAAAAATCTTTCCGCGAACTCTTTCTTTCTGAAATTTTTTTTTTCCGCGAACCCTTTCTTTCTGAAAAAATTCTTTCCGCGGACTCTTTCTCTCTGAAAAAATTCTTTCCGCGAACTCTTTCTTTCTGAAAAAATTCTTTCCGCGAACTCTTTTTGTCTGAAAAAATTCTTTCCGCGAACTCTTTTTGTCTGAAAAAATTCTTTCCGCGAACTCTTTTTGTCTGAAAAAATTCTTTCCGCGAACTCTTTCTTTCTGAAAATATTCTTTCCGCGAACTCTTTCTTTCTTAAAAAATTCTTTCCGCGAACTCTTTTTGTCTGAAAAAATTCCTTCCGCGAACTCTTTTTGTCTGAAAAAATTCTTTCCGCGAACTCTTTCTTTCTGAAAATATTCTTTCCGCGAACTCTTTCTTTCTGAAAAAATTCCTTCCGCGAACTCTTTTTGTCTGAAAAAATTCTTTCCGCGAACTCTTTTTGTCTGAAAAAATTCTTTCTGCGAACTCTTTCTTTCTGAAAAAATTCCTCCCGCGAACTCTTTTTGTCTGAAAAAATTCTTTCCGCGAACTCTTTTTGTCTGAAAAAATTCTTTCTGCGAACTCTTTCTTTCTGAAAAAATTCTTTCCGCGAACTCTTTCTTTCTGAAAAAATTCTTTCCGCGAACTCTTTCTTTCTGAAAATATTCTTTCCGCGAACTCTTTCTTTCTGAAAAAATTCTTTCCGTGAACTTTTTCTTTCTGAAAAAATTCTTTCCGCGAACTCTTTCTTTCTGAAAAAATTCTTTCCGCGAACTCTTTCTTTCTGAAAAAATTCTTTCCGCGAACTCTTTCTTTTTGACCAAATTTTCTGCTAACTGACTTTTCTGCTTTGCTAAAATGCAAGCTCCATCTCTGCCATCTTGAAGAAGAAAGATTTATACACTGATAATTTCGTTTTCTGATCATATACAATCAAAAATTGACCATAGATGTTCTTGGCAGCAGAGAGTGAATTGTCTAGTATTAAAGTGCATTAAACTATTTTACTGAATAGAAGAAATTGAATATCGAAAATTTGTTGTACGCGTAAAATATATTAAAATAGTGGTGAGTATTAAATTTTTAGTATCAATACAAATTTGTTAAATGCTTCCAAAGTATAGGCTGCAGTGGCATGTTGCCAACTTATATAATTTGTTAAAGAAAATTAAAACTTTTGTACGAACAACACGCTTACGGGAACTCATATGACACACATTTTAACTTTCCCATACTATGTAATATATTACAGAGAAGGTATTGTTTTCACGAAAATTTTAGAACTCGATATTTTGAAACCGATATATGTTTTAAAACCTGCTGAACGCGGTTTGTCTACTTTGGAGCGATGTCCGTCTGTCTATCTGTCTGTCTGTATGTATGTATGTCTGAGGTCGATTTCTCGTGTAAACGATAGCGGCTACAAATATTAATGGATTTCCACGAAACTTTATACGAGGCTTTGTTATCAAAAAAATCTAGAACTAGATAGAATTCTTTTTAATTCGATCGAAAACTTCGAAATTTATTCGAAATTTTATATTTTTTAACATGGCAGCATAGGACAAAATTTGAGAAAATCATACATAAAAGGGTTTATGTATGGTTCAATTTAATAGTTTTCATTATTGTTGTGAAAAATAGCCGGGATAATATTTTTCTTTTTGTTCGCGACGCCATTGGACCCCTCGGGGGAAATTCTCCCCTCCCCTGCCGGGGGTACATTATCAAGTGTGATATGAATCGAATTATTTTGTTTAGCCCTTTAAAATGAAGGGTAACACTCTATAATACTCTATAATTGTAATCATTTTGATCCACAATACCGATTTTCATAAATTTTCTTGTAACATTTGAAAACAAAGGTTACTAGTAAATAGATTCTGGTATGAGAAGGTCGAGTGGAGTCACACTCAGTAGTTAATTTTACTCCGACTCTGATACTAATGGTCGCACAAACAAGTAGGAATGAAGTACATTATTATCCCCGTGACTGTCCTCATATTTTGATGTCCGCATATACACAAAAATTCTATTTTAAAATATTCAGTTTTAGCAAGACACATTCACGCTAGATTTATGTCTATCATTGAGTAACTCGTATCAAAGTATTGTAGTATGTTTAATTTTGTGTGATTAGAAAATGAAATAAAAATTAGATCAAACCGTAAAAAAACTGTGTGGAAATCGAAATATTTGTGTAATTTTTTTTTATATTTAATTGTGTTTTTGCATACATAATCTTGTAAAGAAATACCGCCTTTCTGTCTCCCAGAATACTCTGAAAAAATTGATTCGCAACAAACATATCAACAACATATGTTTAAAAATAAACATGTGCAAAAACATATGTTTAAACAACATATGTTTAAAAATAAACATGTGCATTTACAAAAATGTGCTGAAATCATTGTAAAGAGCCTCGCTGCCCCCACCAGGAATCGAACCCTAGATCTCTGAACTGGCCACTCAGCTACTGGAACGAAATTGCAAGCTCTTATCGTTGAAGTGGACTTTGCATTCTCCACACTCTACTCTTAGTACTAGGATCTAGTCGTACTAGGATTACTTAAGGGGACGGTGGACGTTGAAATATTTGTATTTATTTATTGACTTAGAAACGTGAAAATGTGTATAAATATTCCTCTTAACATTACTACATAAAATACCATTAATTTTTTTCAATTTTATTATAATTTTGTATTTGTCTTTAAATTTAATTTTTTTGAACGAAAATTTGAAAATGCTCCTTGCGTGCCATTTGTTCATATTTGTGATTAATATTTTACATTATGAACACTCAAAAATACATTATGAACAAAGTTGGGTATTTATTTTTAAATCCCTTAGAAAGTTAATTTTTAAAAAATATTTTTCTGCATTAACACTTAATTTCCATCATTTAATTAGGTTCTTATTCACTTTTAATTACCTTAATAAATTCCAATTGTAAAATGCATACCCAGTTTCATTAACATGTATGAGAGGTTTCTTCTTGCCAATTTTCGTGCATCTCAAGTAAAAATTAAGACGCATGGAGCATTTTAAAAATGTAAAACCTTTGAAAATTCCGTTTCGAAAAAAGTGCATTCAACCTTTTGCTTACGGGTGGGACAACGTCCATCCCAAACGAAGAACCTCCCCAAAACACAGGTACTTGACATACCCTATCCCAAACAGTTCGATCCCTCTTTGCAGGCATTGGCGGCCATGGAAATCGCTGACAGAAACATTGCACTTGCTGCAGCAGCAAATGTTAAATGTGTAAAATAATGGTATATAGTAAAACTGTTTTTAGTCGATTTTTGCTCATTTCAACGTCCACCGTCGCTTTAAAGACCTCCGGCATCTATGCAGTAACCTACAGGGTTGATGTGTTCGGGCACCATTGTAAAGAGCCTTACTGCCCCAACCGAGAATCGAACCCAGGATATCCGAACTGGGCAGATGTACTGGCACGAAATTGCGAGCTCCTATTGTCGATGTGGACTGAAACATATTAGTACACCCCGTTTTACTGTAGCATAAACAAATAGACACCATTGTTTACAACTTATTTTGAGCCGCTCTTGATGTATATTTATGTATTTACACAAGATCTTTTGAAACAATGTGGAGCTTTTCATAAAATTCTGTATGTTTAATCAGTAGTAGAAAAAAAAACCAATTAATTTTCAGCTAGATCGAAAAGAAAGCTCTAATTTATGTAACGATTTCCGTGCAATATGAAAATTCATTAATCTGTAAAGAAAATGAAATGTTGGAACATAAGGTATTTTTAAATAGTATTTCACAGACTTTCTTATACATAAACACCTCTCTTCTAACCTTGCACTGCGTTATTTATCTCTATCATATAAAACATTTCAATATTACACAACACATAATAACCACAACTATAGAGAAGCATTGCAAAAAGGAGACATACTTTGTGCAGCCTTAACTCCCACTAGGGGGGTCTGTTAAAACGTACCTTTACCTTAACCTGGCAACGTGCCACCCCTTATCCCTTGATACCAAAACATCGAACGATACAACCCATAAAAAGACGAATAATTATTAATGTTTGAAAGTTTGGACTTCACTGTAACCGAGATGATCGCTCCGAGTAGAATAAAAATGGCGCAGTGAGCTTGAATATTAAGTATAGCTTATTTTATGTAGGCGACATTAAAAATATAGGATGAAAATTCTGATGCGTGCAGAACATCTTTCCTATGGAATATACCTTTATTACTTTCTCTACATAGTATAAGGCACAGGGAAAATGTTGTGATGGGGTCGAAAATTCAAATTTGAGTTTTTGACAGAGGAGGACGTCTAAAGCATCCATGAACTAGAATCGAACGTTTTTAAGCTGATCTCTCTCTCTCTCCATTTCCGCTCTCTCTTCTCTCTTTACTCTCTCTTTGCTATCTTTCGTCTCTCTCCTCTCTCTCCTCTCCCTTTCCTTTCTTTCTCACTATCTTACTCTCTGCTCTTCCCCTCCCTCCCTCGCTCTCTGTGTGTTTATGTGTTTGTGTGTGTCTGTTTGTGTATTTTGTGTGCCTGTGTGTGTGTATTTGTGTGTATTTGTTATAGTATGCATGTGTGTTAGTATATATGTGCGTTAGTGTGTATATCAGTGAATCTATATATGTGATAGACCAGAAATATAATTTTATCAGAGCACTAAAACGGCATTATGCGAACCTAAGTCAAATAAAAGACAAGACGCAACGACGGCAACAAAGTTGACATCAAATCGGAGGATATTGTATGGCCAATAAATATGATTTGGCCCTGAACCTCATCTCACCGAAAGGCGACAGACAGGCGCAGCTCAGCCCCTGACTAGTTAAGCCAATAAGAGGGCGGTGAAGCACCTAATCAGAGCACTAAAAATCAAGAAGAGCTTCCTCGAAGACATGTTTGAAATGTTACTCAATTAAAAAAAACTGTACAGCAAAGGAATTTTCAAAAGGTGGTGATGGAGCATTCATGCTGTGAAAATAAGGACCTTGCCGACGCTATGGCGTTAAGCAAGGATGACGTTGTTCAATAGGTGGACCGTGCATTTGGAGATATGAACTAGCATCCATGAGTCGAGAGATAGATATATCATTTCATTATTTGTAAAACGAATCGTGTCATCAGTCTGGTTGGTCTCACATTGACAGTTATATTGCCGATTAACACAGTTAGCAATTGATATAAGGTACCAGTACATATAAAAACATCTGATGTCGGCAACATATGACTTTCATTATATAATGCAATGAATTTACTACTCTTACAGTAAAAAAATAGGTTTTTCTTTTGGTAGATACTTATATTCTTTCCAAGATATTTAATTTTCGTCAATCAGTTGTCATTTTCATTGATTTAGCGTCATTTTTATCCATTTGGCGAGATTTTCGTCAATTTGGCAACATTTAAAAAAGTCGCCAAGTTGGCGACACTCCGCCAAATTCGTCGCCAAAATCTCACCAAGCGTTATGGACGGAGAAATAAGTTATCCTAATAGCATATAAATGATTATTGGCGTTCAAATGCAAAAGTATTACTCAAAGTACCTTTTCTCATGAATGGAACGAGCTAGATCCACGAGAATGATGTCACCCAATATATCGCATGATATCACATATGAAAAGTGAACATGTTTCTCAACAGTGAATAGATTTTATTTAATTTATGGGATTTTTTGATAAATTTATTTTTAAAATGTGCAATATCTCGAGAACGGTTCATGCTAGCGATCTAAAGCTTAAGTCAACTGTTTTCTAAGGAAAAATTACATAAGAAATGTCTATTTGCATAACTTATTTAAAGGTATTGCTTTCTTGATGATTTTTTCAAAATTTCACTCGAAAATTTAGAGGGTTCTGAACATTCGATTCCGTATAAAAAATAATAGGCTTCCAGTATTTACGGATTGTGATTTTTGTACCAAATTTAATTCGAACCGCTCCATTCGTTCGTGAGATATCGTCTCCACAGACTCACTGACACACACACACATATATACTTTCACACACACACATATACTTTCACACACACACATATACTTTCACACACACATACACATATACATAGACATCACCTAAAAATTTTTGATTCGTGATCAGGGATGCTTGAAACGTGCTCCCCCGTCGAAAACTCGAATTCGAATTTTCGACCCCGTCACAATACTTTCCTTATACATTATGTATATAAGGAAAGTAATAATTTTGTAACTGATATCTTAATATTCAATATACTTAAATAAATAATTAAATTTAAAACAACTAAGGCGTCGTTAATGACAGCACTAACATTTTACCTTTCAGTAAAATGTAAGCAGTAGCTCACAGAAGATAATTGGAGAGTCTTACGAAATCTACAACAAAGTTAATCATCCACTGTACGTAAATAAATAAGTTTGTATTACAGTCTGTGTATGTTAGTGTGTCAGTGAGTCTGTGTGTCTGTATATGTTAGTGTGTCAGTGAATCTGTGTGTCTATGTATGTTAGCGTGTCAGTGAATCTGTGTGCCTGTGTTTGTTAGTGTGTCAGTGAGTCTGTGTGTCTGTGTATGTTAGTGTGTCTGTCAGTCTGTGTGTCTTTGTAGGTTAATGTGTCAGTGAGTCTGTGTGTGTGTATGTTAGTGCGTCAGTGAATATGTGTGTCTGTGTATGTTAGTGCGTCAGTGAGTCTGTGAATGCGATATTTCACGAACAAATGGAGCGTTTCTATTGTAATTTTGTACGATTATTACAATTAGTGAATACTAGAACTCTATTGATTTTAAACGTTATCGAATGCTGGAAAGATCCTTCAGTTTTTGAATGAATTTTTGAAAAAGTATTTTAAAAATAGAGACCTTCAACATTGATAAATAAGTAATCATTCTCGACGTAGTTTTTCTTTAGAAAACGAATGACAATTATCAGAATGCTAGCATGAACTGTTTTCGAGATATTGCACGATTTTTGAAGGAATGTTTAAAAAAATCATTAAAAATTCAGGAACTTTAATAATATTAAATAAATAATCATTTCATACCTAGTTTTCCCTTAGAAAACGAATGGCATAAAACTTAAAAAAAAACTAGCATGACCCCTTTTCGACGTATAGCACGTTTAAGATTATCGAATATTTATCTAAATATAAATTATATAAAATTAATAGTTAAAATTTATAGAAAAAGTGAAAAATTAAAAAGTAATAAGAATTGTAAAATAGATTGACCTTGGCGACCACTAAATTTTGAAAATGTGGCCAAATTGACGAGAATGTCGCTAAATTGGCAAAAGTGGCGTTTAATTAACGTAAATAAAGTTCAATTGATGAAAATTCAACTGAGCAAAGTTCAATATCTTGAAAAATGAAGTTCAATTTGTTTGATAACCCCTTTCGCTTTGGGCAAATTATTATCCTTAATACTCTGTACAATTCAATGCTAAAAATATTGTGCCGTGAATTTTTATACCATAATTTCGATGAGAAAGAAGTTTAGTTTCATAATTTTTTTTTATTTATTTTACCTATTATGATGCTCGTGTTATTCTATTTATTTTATCGCAAAATATAATAGACAGTAAAATATTTTAGGAAAGGTTCCTTTCGATTGAGAACAAACAGCAAGTTGCCTTGGGAAAACTTCTCGATGTTGAAACTTTTTCGATTTTGTTACCGACAGAAGTATTTAGGCATATTGAACGTATTCGTTATTTAGCCAGAACATTCTAGAATATTAGATGAATCTGCGTACTATAGCAGAAACATACTGTGACATATTTAAAAAATCTGATGTGGGCAACGCATGATTTTCCCTGCAGATTCACATTTATTTTTTCTTGAAATTTTTAATAATTTATTAAATTGAGTTTAATTGCACAAAATAACACTAAATTTGCATTTTTAATTCAATTTTTGTTTCTATTTGGTAATTGGGCATTTTTCCAAAGGCGGCATAACAAAAATGCGAAACATCTCAAATATCTCGAGAACGGTTAATCCTAGAGTTACGTATAAAACAAATAAAAAATTACGTATAAAATTACGTATTACATATAAAAAATTACGTATTAAACGAGCATTTAATTGATCGATTTGAGCATACGTAGACTTTTTGTTAGATTTTGGCGATTTTTGAGGGTCATTTCGTAAAAAAAGCAGGTTCTTTTTTTTCCGAATCGTAGCAAAACCTAATCAGCACCAGGTGACTTACCTACCAATTGTATCAAAATCTAATCAGCACCAGAATATCTCACAAGTAACTTATCTACCAAATTTTGTAAAATTTGGTCAATCAACATTTCAAATAGAGTGGATGCATGAAATTTTTGCGGGCCATCTCGCAAAAAAAGGCAGGTTCTTATTTTCCGAATCGTACCAAAACTTAATCAGCACCAGGGTCACACACAAGTGACTTACCTACCAAATTTTGTGAAATTTGACCTAATAGTTTTTGAGTTAGGGTGAATAGGTACATTGCACAGACACACACACATACACACACAGACGTCACGCTAAAAATAGTTTTTTCGTATTCTAGAGGTCCCAAAACGTCCGTCGAAAATTCGAGTTGCGATTTTCGACATGATTCCAATACTTTCCCTATACATTACCATGTATTGCAGGAAAAGTAATAAAAAGATTCGGATATTTTGAGGAAAATATCTGAGATAGAATCGCAATTGAATATGACATCTTCACCTTTCAACTTTCCCTACAATAAATGGTAATGCAGAGGAAAAGTATTGGAATCGTGTCGAAATTCGGAAATTGGCTTTTCAACGGGCCTACAGATTTCAAGTAACCTAGAACATGAAAAAAGTTTTTAGCGTGAAATCAGTGCGTGTGTCTGTATGTGTGTGTGTTGGTCTGTGTGTCTGTGTTTGCAATGTATGTATCCACTCTAACTCAAAGACTG
Organism: Amaurobius ferox; assembly: GCA_951213105.1. NCBI lineage: Eukaryota > Metazoa > Arthropoda > Arachnida > Araneae > Amaurobiidae > Amaurobius > Amaurobius ferox. The sequence goes on from OX578146.1 coordinate 46,306,362, forward strand.
ATTGACCGAATTTTATAAAATTTGGTAGGCAGTCAATTGTGGGTTATCCTAGTGTTGATTATATTTTGGTACGATTCGACCAAAGAGATTATGCTTTTTTATGTGAAATGGTCCGCAAAATTCGTATGCATTAACTCTAACTGGAAAACTAATAGACCCCATTTCGTAAAATTTGGTAAATAAGTCACTTGTGAAAAACCATGGTGCTGATTAGATATGGGTACGATTCGGGAAAAAGAAAGCATTTTCCGCTAGCAAAAATTGCCAAAATCTGATAAAGATTACATATGATCAAATGTATAAATATAATACTTAAGTTTTTTCATATTTGTAGCCTCGCAGTTGAAAATATGTCTAATCGCCCAATGAAATTATAAACTGAATTAACACTGCAAATTCCGAGTAATTTTAAATTAGTATCCGTGCTATTTTGTGAAATTCAATTCAATTTCATGAATTAGAAGAGAAAGATAAAATGAAATTATGTCTGTAGGGATAGATTTGCGTTGCCCACATGAGACTTTTACTTTTCCTACAATACATGGTAATGTTCAGGGAAAGTATTGGAATCGTGCCGAAAATCGCAATTCGAGTTTTCGACGGAGACGGTTACATGTTTGGCGCACTTTTGAACCAAACAAACATTTTTGAGTGTGTGTATAAACGTATGTGTATAAATGCATGTGTCTGTCAGTCTGTCTATCTGTCTGTCTGTGTATATGCTGCGAAATGTATGTATCCATTCTAGCTGAAAGACAAATCAACCAAATTTGTAGATAAGTCACCATAGGGATATGCTGGGGCTAATTAGATTTTGGTACGATTTGGATAAAAATAACTTGTTTTCTTTGTGAAATGGCTCACAAAAGTCATATGTAAGCTGAAAAACTAATTGACCAAATTCCACAAAATTTGATAGATGTGTCAAGTGTCGTTTACCCTTGTGCTGATTAGATTTGGGTACGATTTGAAAGAAAAGAACTTGCCTTTTTTGTAAAATGGCAAGTAAAAATTCTCAAAGTTTAAAAGTGAAAAACTACATATGCTCAAATGTATCAATTAAATGATTATACGCAAATTTTTATACGCAAATTTTTAACGACGAAAAGAATAAGACCAACCCCATAACTTTTGGTGTAATAGTTCTCGATATATATATATATATACAATTTTTTCTTTCTTTTTTTTTGCATTTTTGACACGTCACTTATTTGAAACTATATCGGATCGCCAAATGAATAGGAAAATTTAAAAAAATGCACATTTAGTTTAATTTCAAGAAATTATCCATGTTATTCTGTGCAATTAAACTCACTGTAATGGATTTTGAAAAAAAAATAAATCTGTGTCTGTAGTGAAAATTATGTGCTGCCCTCAGCAGATTTTCGTTCTTTTTTAAAAGTCAATAGACATTTGAATCTCTGTATATATATAAGAAGCTAGGGGGCTCTGCTCCCTTGCTCGCTCCTGTCGCACAACCTCCTTCGGGAGTCTTCGCCTCCTACTCGCTACGTTCGCTTCATATATATCTTTCCTAAAAATTCTATTTTCAAAAATCTCGTTTCTACCCCTGCCTATTTTCCGCAGGAGGGATATTTTCCGCAGGGATTTTTCTTAGTCCAGGGAATTAGAAAACTGAATTCCTTGATCATGAGCTCGCTTAGCAAGCTATTTCATGCCAAGCTAAAGTTTAAATCGATAAACGGTTTAATTCATCGTGTTACTCTATTATTTCTCTATAAATGCACAAAATTTCATATTTTTGTATGCTATAGTTTTTACGGTACCAGACAGAGAAATTGCTAGACGTGCCGATACGAAGAAAAAAAGTTAACTCTTCAGAAGTGCATAAAAAGTAAAATATCTCTAAAACTACATTGAAATTAAAATAAGAGGCTCCGTCCCGCAAAAACTCATCCATGTAGGTACCTACATGCAAAAAATCTTGACCTTGCTATTGTTAGTCTAACCAGGACGCGAACTCGCATATCAAATATATTGTCTTTGACTTTGACATTAAATATTTCTTAAAATTCAATATATATCAAAAAATTTCATTCATTTATTTCAGCATCATTTCATTCATTCATTTCAGCGTATTCCTAAAAGCTTTTTCTACAAGTGTAGTAAATTTCATATTTTTATATGCAATAGCTGTTGCGGTACGAAGCAAAGAATCTCGAGAAACGAGCAATTTGTTAAACAGCGACGGCGGCTACATTTTTTTAATATATAGAGAAATATATTGAAATACAATTATTTTGGAAAAGAAAATAAATTTGAATCTGTAATGAATATCATGTGCTGCCCACATGAGACATTTGTTCTGTGTAGAATGTCTATCGACATTTGACTTATCCTGTATATATAAAACGTTTAACATACTAAAATTATTTTTGTACATTCATAATCTGGGCTGTATTTCCGACTAAATAAGAACATGTATTTAAACCTTTATCTATTAGTTTCGATGGTATAAGCGTCTAAAGTGTATTTCTCGTAACTATACGTTTTCCGCCAGAGAAACCCCAACCATAGATGTTATTCACATCAAAAGAGATGATATTGGTAGAACACAAAACTCAGATTTATACGTCGGCGTGCAGGGTGTTGCAATCGTATATTGCGTATGTACTTTTGGCGAGCATCAGAGTACATTTTGTAGATAGAATTACATCGATGCCGCCTATACCTATAATTTTATCTACAAAATTTAGTCTGTGGTTCGTTTAAAACATATTTATCCCAATTCTTTCCTCACCCCCTAACCTCTGATTCACTTTTAAAACGGATCTTCCTTTCAATCATAAAATATTTCACCCTCTCTTGTTCAGTTCTATCCTCAATTTAATTTTAGGCCGTCTCATTATGTTTAGTCGGCCGAATTTAATTTAAGCCAGCTGTTATATGTTTAGCTGCATTCAGACAGATAAATTTAAATCTTATCATTTAAGTCAGGCTGGGGTGTACGTTGTTCTCCTTATTTCTTCTGAAAATGCTTATAAGTTTAATATTGATAGTACAAAATGTTCTATTAGTATTAGATTGCCGAGCAATGCCCATGATGTTAAAAATGGAAAATTATCCAGTGCTTTTCTCCAAAATGTTCTAAATGAGAAGTATGTTCCTTTTATTTGATAATACGTTCATTTTAATGCTTAGTAATAATCTTAAGATATTTTACTTTATGAGTCTGTGTTTATTTATCTTATTTTGCACTATTTTATTTGCAATTTATTTGCAATTTCATTTGCAATTTTGACCCTGTACAAAAACTTAGTTTTACCTGGCGTCTAAAGGTCCGTTATTTACGTACTTAAATACTTAAATCTTTAAATATTATTCAAAATCTAGACATGCCTGTCTACATGCACGGCAGTTTTATTTTTAATCTTTATGAATCTATGTTTTTATCTTTTCTTAATTTTTTTAATTTACTTGTGGCCGCATGGCATTTGATATTATACAAATTTTGAACTGTGAGTTGGACTGTATTTATAACTTCATTGTTATGTTACATGTCATTTGCCTCTGATGAAGAGCTTTCATACGTTTGATAGCTCTAAGGTGATTTCTGTGTATTTTTATTTTAAAGCGTCCTATAATTTAAAAATATTAAAAGTTGTAATATTTGACTAATGCATATAATTCATCAGCTTCCCTAAACTGGTGACAACTTGGAAAAAAGATTTAAAAAATATTTTAACAAATATTTTAAAAGAATAACTTTGGTAAGAAATCTTAATAGTATCCATATTTTTAATTTCCTTATATACATAATGTATAAGGAAAGTATTGTGACAGGGTCGAAAATTTGAATTCGAGTTTTCGACGGGAGAGCACGTTTCAAGCATCCTTGATCACGAATCAAACATTTTTGAGGTGATGTCTGTGTGTGTGTGTATGTGTTTGTGTGTGTGTGTGTGTGTGTGTGTGAAAGTATGTGTGTGCGTCTGTGTGTGTGTGAAAGTATGTGTGTGTGTGTGTGTGTCAGTGAGACTGTGGAGACGATATCTCACAAAGGAATGAAGCGATTCGAATGTAATTTGGTATGAAAATCACAATCCGTGAATACTGGAAACCTATTGATTTTAAACATAATCGAATGTTCAGAACCTCCCTAAATTTTCGAGTGAAATCTTGAAAAAATCATCAAAAATTCAAAACCTTTAATGAAGTTACACAAATAGACATTTCGTATGTAATTTTTCCTCAGAAAACGATGGTCATAAACAGAACGCTAACATGAACCGTTCTCGAGATATTGCACATTTTTAAAATAAATTTATCAAAAAATCGAATAAATTAAAAAAATATATATTACCTGTTAAGAAACATGTTCACTTTTCATATGTAATATCATACGATAAATTTGGTGACATCATTCTCGTGGATCTCTTTCCATTCATGAGAAAAGATACTTTGAGTAATACTTTTGTATTCGAACACCAATAGTCATTTATCTGCCATAAGAATAACTTATTTCTCCGTTTATAACGCTTGGCGAGATTTTGGTGACGAATTTGGCACAATGTCGCCAACTTGGCGAGTTTTTTTAATGTTGCCAAATTAGCGAAAATCTCGACAAATGGATAAAAATGACGCTCAATCAATGAATATGACGATTAATTGAAGAAAATTCAATATCTTAAGAAAGAATATAAGTATCTACTATCAGAAAAGCTTATTTTACTTTCCCTGCAATACATGGTAATGTGTAGAGAAAGTATTGGAATCATGTCGAAAATCGCAACTCGAGTTTTCGACGGATCTACACGTTTCGAGACCTCTAGAATACGAAAAAACTATTTTAGCGTGACGTCTGTGTGTCTGTCTGCCTGTCTGTGTGTCTGTCTGTCTGTGCAGAATTTGTATCCACTCTAACTAAAAAACTGACTGACCGAATTTCATAAAATTTGGTATGTAAGTCACTTGTGGGTGAGTCTGGTGCTGATTAGTTTTGGGTACGATTCGGGATAAAAGAATCCGCCTTTTTTTTGCGAAACGGTCCGCAAAAGCTTGTATCCACTCTAGCTAAAAAACTAATGAAACAAATTTCCCAAAATTCGGTAGATAAGTCACTTGTGGGACACTTTGGTGCTGATTAGATTTCCGTACGATTCGAAAAAAAATAGCCTGCCTTTTTTTGCAAAATGGCTCACAAAAATCGCCAAAATCTAAAATAAAAAACTACGTATGCGCAAATATATCCATTAAATGCTTGTTTTTTACGTAATTTTTAACGAGAAAAATAATAAGATCAACCCCATTACACTAAGAGTAGGCGTTCTCGAGATATTTGAGTTTTTTCGTATTTCCTCTACCCCATCTTTGAAAATAACTCCAGTTACCAAAGAGACCGAAAATTGAATTAAAAGTGAATTACATTTATTTAAAATAAAGAGAACATGGATATAAATAAGTCTGCAGGGAAAGTCATATACTGCCCACATCAGATTTTCACTTTCTTTATATACATAATGTATAAGGAAAGTATTGTGCCGGGGTCGAAAATTCGAATTCGAGTTTTCGACGGGAGAGCACGCTCGTTTCAAGCATCTCTGATCACGGATCAAACATTTTTGATGTGACGTCTGTGTGTGTGTGTGTGTGTGTGTGAAAGTATGTGTGTGTTTGTATGTGTGTGTGTCAGTGAGACTTTGGAGACGATAACTGACGAACGAATGGACCGATTTGAACGAAATTTGGAACAAAAATCCCAATCCGTAAACACTGGAAGCCTATTGTTTTTAAACGTAATCGAATGTTTAGAACGCCCCTAAATTTTCGAGTGAAATTTTTAAAAAATCGTCAAAAAATTAAAACCGCTAATAAAGTTACGGCAAATAGGCATTTCTTATGTAATTATTCATTAGAAAACGATTAACATAAATTTGAGAACGCTAACATGAGCCGTTCTTGAGATATTGCAGATTTTTCAAAGAAATTATCAAAAAGTCATATAAAATAAAAAAATATATTTCCTATTGAGAAACATGTTCACTTTTCATATGTAATACCATGCGATAAATTTGATAACATCATTGTCGTGGATCTAGCTTGTTCCATTCATGAGAAAAGATACTTCGAGTAATACTTTTGTATTTGAACGCCAATAGTCATTTATCTGCTATAAGAATGACTTATTTCTCCGTCAGTAAAGCTTGGCGAGATTTTGGCGACGAATTTGGCGGAATGCCGCCAACTTGGCGACTTTTTGAAATGTTGTCAAATTTACGAAAATATCGCCAAATGGATTAAAATGACGCTAAATCAATGATAATGGCGACTAATTGTCGAAAATTCAATATCTTGGAAAGAATTTAAGTATCTACTATAAGAAAAACCTATTTTTTTATTGTAAAAGTAGTAAATTCATTGCATTATATAAGGAAAGTCATGTGTTGCCCACATCAGATATTTTTTCATACTGATAAAGATTCTGATTCAAGTAGAATTCAAAACTACGGAATATTAACATGTGAGAAAATTTAACAGTGACTGACAATCCAGATATTTATATACTCAACTGCAGACAGCAACTAAAATCTCTAGACTACAACTGTTATGTAGCTTACAGTAGTTAATTGACTAAATCATCTAAATATTAAAGCCCGTTTACGAAATTTTAATATATATTTTGATGACTGTATGATGATATGTTGAAACTATAAGCTGATATATATCGTTTCAACACATGTAAGGTATTGCAATGTTTAAAGATGAAACAAATACTTTGTCTCAAATTCTGCTTCAACGAACTGTCTGAATTCGAACTGCGCCCCCACATTTCCAGTTTCTCAAAATCATCTACACGAAAGCCAGTCTCGCATATTTATTTTATTTTTTAACTCTACGAAATATTTATACTCTCCAAACAGAAATAGTAAGAATTTTAAGATGTTTTATACCAATACAAAAATCCCAATATCTCCCATCATGGTTTCCATGGGAAACCAGAGGAAGGAGTTGTTGCAATAAAATCCTTTCTTTATAGCCTATAAAATATACTTTTATGGGTTTTCCAGTCAAAATACAAACCAGAAGACTGCTTTTATTTAAGATTCATACATCACATGCTTGGAAAACTTCAAAATTTTCTTAAAAATTACTTTAAGTTTGGATACTTTTATAGCCTGTTATGACAGCAAAGCATATTATTTGGGACGAAAGGCTAAAATGCACTTTCTCATGCATAGTGTTAAGGCCCACTTATTCTTCAAATATTATTTATTAGAAATCTGTAGGTTTCATAATCATTAAATGCTCACATATGTTTGTTTCATTTTTCGTCAACTTATTATTTGAATTGTAATAAAATGATTTTTACTCTCCCTGCAATCATGGTAATGTATAGGGAAAGTATTAGAATCATGTCAAAAATCGCATCTCTAGTTTTCAACGGATCTACATGTTTTGGAACCTCTAGAACACGAAAAAACTATTTTTAGCGGAACGTCTGTGTGTGTCTCTGCCTGTACAATGTATGTATCCACTCTAACTCAAAACCTAATGGACAAATTTCATAAAATTTTATATTTAAGTCACTTGTGTGTGACCCTGGTGCTGATCAGATTTTGTACGATTCGGGACAAAAGAATCCACATTTTTTTTGCAAAGTGGCCCGTAAAAATCTTATGTATCCATTCTAGCTAAAAAACTGGTTGACCAAATTTCACAAAATTTAGAAGATAAGTCACTTGTGGGATATTCTGGTGCTGATTAGATTTTGATACGATTCAAAAAAGAAGAATCTGCTATTTTTTACGAAATGGTTTGCAAAAATCGCCAAAATTTACAAGACTACGTACGCTCAAATGTGTCAATTAAATGCTTGTTTTTATAAGTAATTTTTGACGAGGAAAAGAATACGACCAAGGCCATTACTCTAGGATTAACTGTTCTCGAGATATTTTAGTTTTCTCGCAGTTTTGTTACGCCGGCTTTGAAAAATGTTCAGTTACCAAGTAAAAACAAAAATTGAATTTAAAGTGAAAATTCAGTGTTATTTCGTGTTATTAAACTCAATTAAATGACTTATTCAAGAAATAAAGAAAAAATGAATTTGAGTCTGTAGGGAAAGTCATGTGCTAATCACATCAGATTTTTTTTATAGTTAAAATAGCCTTCAATAAAAATAAAAAATAAAAATCGAATACGATGAAAACGGATATTCAAAAAACCTGACACCACTTCGACTCTCAAAAATATTAAAATCTCCATTTGATATATTTTTCTGCCATCAATAAAAACTGGAAAAAAATTAACTTTATATTATATATGATGCGATACAGTTATTCTGATTGTTAAAAATCGTTTCACAATAATTGCATAATTTTGCAAGAAAACAATTTTCTAACGAAAACGAAATTTTTATATCATTTTACCGCCAATCGAAAAATTCAAAGAATTAAGCCATTTTGCCTTGCGCAGAAATAAAATTTACTATAATTTTTTATTTAACATGTTAACATAACGATAAAATGTGCTACATTTTTTTCTTCTTGAATCTGAAAGGGTTATCAACATCTTAAATGTGCGGGTGCCATATTTAATGACCAATTACCATTTCAAAAGCGCAAAATGCAGGTGGAAATATTTGTAACACATACCGTCTGCTATTACATACATCAGACATGTGTTAAGTCATCATGTGTTACATACATGTGTTAATACATAAGGTCGGGGATCTCCAAACTACGACCTGCGGCCCAGATCCGGCCTGTGTATTGGTTTATCCGGTTCGCGGACGCAATAACAAAATATTTTAGTACATTTTTCTAAATTTATAACTAAAAAAATAATTTTTATGACGAATATGTAAAATCTATTAAACTGATGTTTCTATCACTAAGTTTATATATATATATATATATATATATATATATATATATATATATATATATATATATATATATATATATATATATATATATATATATATATATATATATATACATATATATATACATATATATATATATATATATATATATATATATATATATATAATGTGGCCGAATAAGTCGAAAATTGCAGAACATCAAACGAAAACCATGGCGTTTCCACAAGGTGAAAGATATTTTATTTTAGAGCGCTATTTCTTTAGTCATTTTTATGAGAATTTTGCTATGCTTCAGAAGAAATACCCTTGCTCTGAAACCCCTAACAACTCAATTACAAGATTAGCAAAGCGTTTTCCTGGATCTGCTGCTAACAAAACGAGAACAGGAAGGCCTTCAATTTAGACTTCAGATAAACTGTTTGAAATAGAAATTACGTAACTAAAATTCTTTAATCAAGTCGTCTAAAGCTCTACAGTGACACTTTCATTAAAATGACTAGAGAAATATTGCTCTAAAATAAAAATTGCACTCTGAGAAAACGTCATTTTCTTCGATTGAGCAAAGAGGTCTGTAATGCCGTCTGAAGTATTTTAACAGATGACATTTCTGATATATTACTTTCTCTACGTACATAATAGTATAACGCATAAGGAAAGTATTGTGATGGCGTCGAAAATTCAAATTCTAGTTTTCGGCGATTTCAAACATCCCTGAACTCGAATCGAACGTTTTTGAAGTAATGTATGTGTGTGCGATTGTTAGTGAGTATGTGTGTATATTAGTGTGTATATAAGTTAATGTGCATGTCTGTTTATATCAGTGTATATATGTGTATATTAGTGTGTATATATGGTAATGTGTGTATGTATGTTAGTGTGTATATATGTTAATGTGCGTATGTATGTTGGTGTATATGTATGTATATCAGTGTGTATGTGTGTATATTAGTGCGCATGTGTGTATATTAGTGTGTATGTGTGTATAATAGTGTGTGTATATGTTAATGTATGTATGTTAATGCGTGTGTGTGTGTCCGTGAGTAATCCGTAGCTTTATTACCGGGACTTTACAAGTTCTTTAAAATGAATTATATGAGTGTACAATTAAATTATTTTCAAATTCATCAAAGGAATTCAAGACCGTGCGACTGGAGAAATCATATGATGTGTACATTAATTGTTTTTTTTTCCATATGTGAAATCGAACACAGCGAAACATTTTTTTATAATAAGCTTCTATACTTCATGCCGGAAACATAGTACGTTTTCTAATCCTAGACAGGCAAATAAATACACTATACGCATCTGTCAACGGCTTGCATCGACTTTAAGGTTCTCTGAGCCTTATCTCCTTTCTGCAGCTGCAGTCGCCAGTTTTTCTCCTCCATCACTGAATAACCCAGTTTCTTAGAAGAGAACCAGTTTCCCCTTCTCAGGGAGAACTACAGAGAGTCCCTCGACACCTCCAGAGAAGATGCTCTTAGGTGGATGTACGATTTGAAATATGAATAAGCTGCTTTGTGAAATATTTAGTTCTTTTACAGAAGTGTGTGACATTTATTTACATTATTGCGTCCTCATAATATCGTATAGAGAAGTGTTTCTCGAAATATGGTACTAATTCTCGCGGGGATAGGCCAAAGAATTCAACGAGGTATATGGCCGAAATGTGGCAAAAAATGTACCATACTGTTGTTTTTACTAAAATTTTTTGAAGCGCCTATTTCTCAGGATGTACTAAAGACAGAGCTTAAGTAATGCCTGATATGGATTCAGAATCAAATTTGGAGAAGATAGAGGGGTTTGTTAAGAATTTTTACTTCCGATTCTTTTTCTATTTCTGGTTCAACATTTTTCATTTTCCTTGATATGTCCATTTTTCAAGATTGGATGTAGATTGAGTTTAGGTGATGATTGATATAGGTTTCGCATCAAATTATGGAGGAGATTGAGTGGCTCACTAAGAATTTCCATTTCCGGTTCTTTTGCTACTTACCTCCTCTGGGGATGGCTGCCTTTTTTAGGGCGGACGGGCGCTGGTTCTGTAGGCTTTGACCCACCTCTTCTAGAGAGACCGTAAACCCGAGGAGTGATCTCTAGGAATTTCTGTTTTAGACTCACAAAGCTGACTCTTCTAAGTAACGTGGGGAGGACTGTGTTTATTCATGGCCTAAACCAAAATAAGTCGGCGACTGGGAGGGATCATTATCATCATGGAACCCGTCCGGTGAATATTTTCTCTAACCTCGCTTTCCTGGCTGTACCCTCCGTAAATATCTTATAGAATAGATTGAGTATTTCTATATTTCACAATACTAGACATCCGGGGATAACATCTCACTAATCACGTTCACTTTAACCTCGTGGTTTTGACGAGAGCGTGTCCAAAATCTTCTCTGATTGGTTACTTTTTCTTGATATTCTGCTCGACAACACTCTATGTCTTTTTTCCTATATTAGCGGGATTTGAACGTCGACCCCCCGTACAGATATTTTTTCTTAATTACTTCGCGGAAGTAGGGATCATCCGAAAACAACCCAACTGTTTAGGTCCAACTCACCTAAGAAACAACTTTGGACAGTTTTGCAGGTCTCTGTTATTCATCTGCTCTACTAAGATATCTACGGTGTACTTGCTGAAGAAGATATTTGCCCACTGTCCCTGGTTTAAACCACATAGGTCACCGCGGGGACACCGTCCGGTGGTAAAAGAACCGGCGAAAGGAAAGTGGTAAAAGAACCGGCTTAACCTGGTTCTTTTAACACTTTCTTTTACCGAAAAATGTTCTTGAAATATCTATTTCTCGGGACTGGCTATAAGTAGAGTTTAAATGATGACTGACATAGATTCTGCATAAAATTACGGAGGAAGTTAATGATTTCCACCTCAGATTCCCTTTTCACAATTGGTTCAAAAATGACCTTTGAAACATTTATTTCTTAAAATTGGCTATGGATAAAACTTAGCTATTGAGTGATATGGATTGAGAACGGAATTCCAGGGGGGGGGGGATACGGCAGTTCAAAAGGGATTTCTATTTCCAGTTTTCTGAAAATTCGCATGGCTGTACAAAATAAGCTTTCAAAAGAATATTAAAATGCTTAATAGTTCCATCGAAAATTAAATGTGCACATCACTTATGCCACCATATGAAGCCTCCTTCATAATATTTTATTAATTTTCATTCTTTAACTACAGAAATAATTTATAACATAAAAAATAAGTATCAAGCAATAAGCATAGTGCAAGATTTCGAACATTCTGGTAAGCCCTTTATATTATACAAGAAAGATTAATCATGCATAAAGCATTGATAATGAAACACTTTCCAACTTCAATGCAATTTCATTTAAACATCTCTAAAATGAGATACATTCCTCGGTAATATTTTTAAAATTATCACAATACTACATTAATTTATTATATTTTAAAACTTAAAACTTCATCGGAAAAAATGAACTTCATTCAAATGACGGCATTGAAATGTAAATTGCCTGGTTTAAACATCTCTAAAATGCGATAAATTCCTCGGTAATGTTTCACTCAATTCAACACTTCCCAACTGAAATGAAATTTTATTGACATATTAAGCTGCTTCGGAAAAGGCTATCAATAAATTTAATATTAAAAGACAACACTAGTTACACGAGATGAATTCTTTATATTTATAAAGAAATAGTTTATAATACCTTGACAATTCAATAATATCTTGACAACGCATGGCATATTTAATGAGAATGAAGTTTTGATTTTTGAGCCACCAGAAAGAATACGAGAAAAGTATTACAGAATGCAATAGATGCATTTATTATTTAATTAGTTAATATGTAAAATGTCAGTAGAAGTTGAGGTTATTTACTATCTATGTGAATGCTTAATAATATAGCTACACACTCCCTTGCTGTGGGGTGTATTTAAAGGGTAGAAGGGAAGAATTGAAATGATTAAACGAAACCCGAATGCTGAAATTTTGAAAATCATTGACTAAAAATTTCATGTCAGAGTCTTTACCACCAGAGGTGGGAGGCAAACTCTCAATTCAAATAGGAACTACCGAGACAAGACAGACAGGGTATAATTCTTTTCTTGAACCGGAGGCCTGTGAACCATTTACACAGCCAACTTGAGATTGACTGTTAATGGACCTTCCACCTCCACCCCTTGTCGTGGTATGATTATGATGCTGCAATGACATTGATGTCATAATGATTGATCATCAAGACATCATGGGTGAAAGGTGACGTTCCCTTTCAAGATCTGCCAAGATTGGCAAGTTTTCTTGAATGCCCGTGAACCACACTCCAAACACTTTTGATTTTTTATGTGGACCCCCACCTTTCACCTACTCATGGTAGGCTTTTATTATACGATTGATGTCATCGCACAACATAGTTGGACAGAGCCTTTCCTTTTCAAGATTTGCTAAGATAAGCAATTATTTTCTTGAATTATATGTCCGTGAACCACACAACCGAATACTTTTCGTTGTTCATGTGGTTCATTTCGTTGTTGTTCGTGCGAATATCAAATTCTGATAGCGTTTGGGGAAATCGCCGACAGAAACATTGCACCTGCTGCAGCAGGAAATTTTGCTGAAATTTTTATTACACATTTTATATGATAATTTGAATATTTTCTAACATTTTCAAAACAATTTGTGCATTTTAACTTTGCTTAAAAATGTCTGAAAAATGAAGTCCCCTGGGGTTCAATGTATTTCAGTTCTTCATTCCGGTTTAATTATAAATCTAATTGGGCGATAGTATTCATTTATATTCCCATAGATCCTTCAGACCGTCTGAACAACATACTAAAATGCCATTTCGATAAAGTCATTTTTACGGCTGTTATCGTGCAAACGGACAGACAGGCGGGCAGAATGAACAAAGTCATAAACACTTTTCAACTTTGTTGTAAAGTGTTAAAAACAGAAAATGCTCAATTTTCTTCAACTTGAAAAGACGATTGCTCAAAAACTATAAAATATTTTTGAAAACACATTATTGATCTGGAAACTGAATGCCTTACTGCACACTTTTATTGCTTATTGTTTTTATCTATCATTTATAGAAAATAATATATTTCGAGTGAAATTAGCAAAGTGAAGGAAAAACGCCCCAAGACGAAACATTTTTCTTTCTTCTCGAAAAAAGAAAGTTCAAAATATTGAAATAATTTTTGTATATTCATAAATTGCACCCTATTCTCAGCAAAATAAGTATATATTGCTTATATATTTATCTATTAGATGCCAAAGTGCATTTTCCATAACGCTACGATTTCAGTCGGATACCCCCCCCCCCCCCACACACACACACACGCACATAGATGTTTTTCACGTCAAAGTGTGTTATAGTATGGAAGAATTATTCCAGTAAAAATTCTTCATTCGTCAAATAAAAGGTTGATCAAAAGAGAATGGTATTGTGTGTGAAGCCCTGCAAATACTTTTTTTCCCCGCCGAACGTTTCAAGTGTCAATTTTCAGCAGCTTTGAAGAGTGCGACTAAGCAGATTTTTCCCCCACATTTAATCCCCTTTTAGAGATTCTTCTTCTTCTTCTAGACACACTATTGTTCATCCTATCTGAAAGAAAGCCAAGAAGGTTATGAAATATTTAGTATATTCATGATGGTGAAATGCGGGTAAATGCAAAGTGTTCGCGTCACTGTTAGGAAAACGATTTAAACAATTAAAGAGCACGACTTTGCACACAATCAATAATAAACAATATCTTAACGTGAAACGCAGTGTTGAATAAGTTTTTAACGATTTAATTTTATTAAATTATTAACTTCTACAGGGGGGCTATCACCCTCTGCACTCTATCGCTCGATAGCTCCCGCCGATTAGTGTGAGTATACGCGACGATCTCTGTCTTTCCAATTTCCTGTCCGATTTTCATTCTAATATCGTCTGTGTCTTTCTAAAGTCATGTTGTTAAGAACCTTGATGACCCAACCAGAAATAGAACCCTCTGGATCTTCGAGATGGCCAGCCGTTGAGCCACTGGGACGAAATTGCAAGCTTTTATTGTCTAAATTGAACTCTGCAATATCATGAGTACGTTGCTGATACGTTGTTGATATGTTGACGATACCTGGACGCTGGTGTTATTAGAGTCTGTTTATTAAGATTTTCTGGTGGACTATCTATATTCAAATCCAAACAAGATACGAATAAGCCTACTGCATTACATTATTTTTTTCAAAACAAGCCGCATATTTTATGAAGAAGTCTTTAAGGAGAGGATGAATCCATCTACTGCTCAGGCTCTTTGTAGGCATATAGCAGGATCACGGCCTACGTTCTCTTGATTGGATGGAGATCATGCGCGTTCTACGTACTTTCATGGTTCTGACTGTATGGAAAAGGCTGGAAAGAGCAATTTTATTATATATAGAATAATACAATCAAGATCGCGCTCCTTTTGCAGCTACTGGCCATGGACTGGTTTCATGAAATAACCGGTAGCGTGGAAGAACTGAGCCTATCTGTGAGATTAGAGATTCGCATAATTCCGTCACATAGAACGTTTCCTTATTGTTATAGCAGGTATCGGCTATTCTGATGATCGTTTAAAAAGTTCATGGATTTTGGATCTGCGAGATTTTGTTATACGGAGGTGCGATTTCAAGTTTGTGATCGAACGGTATATGCGCCTTCAGTGAGTATATATCACTATCATTGTTCATATATGGCTCTCTATAAAAATATATGCTAACTAAAAATTTAAATTTAAATCTTAATTCATATTTTTGTAACGAGAAGGTGAAATTACCAACTTGTCAGGCCCGGGGTTTTGTCTTGGGGCCTAAGAGTGGTAGGCGAGTATCATAGGGCTGAGCTAAAAGCGTCTCCAGCTCAAGGTATTTAATACTGCCTTCTGAACTCTCCCTCCCAGACCGATGTCGCTTATCGAACAAAGTTTCTGCTGGGTTAAAGATGAGGCGGGAGAGCTATAAGTTGAAAGGGGGGAAGGGGAGGCCATGATGCCTGGAGTAATCGTGCTGTGGGAATTGTGCTTGATTATCACGGAAACGATGAAGAGAGAACGTCAGAGTTTGAGTCCCTAGTTCAACTGCCTCCTGGGTGCTCTATCATGGGGAGTAAAGAAAGTGCATTTACGCAATGAATATGCAATGAATTGTGAAAAATCTGCATAACTAAAAATTGTAGAGCGAAGGATGATTCGTGCTCATCCAAGGTGACCAATGTAGCGAGAATGCAAAATTAACAACTCAGCAGTACCGGGGTTGATCTCGGGGCTAAAAAGTATTTGGCGAGTATCATAACGTTGAGCTAAAAATGTCTCCAGTTCAAGGCATTTAATACTGCCTATTTTAATCGTACTTATTTGAAAATATTTTATGCAGCTCTATATTTATATATAATGTATCTATACAAAACATTTCAGAGCGGTATGTGCATCAATTCTTAAGTTATCGTGTCAAGTTATCTACCTCTCAGACTAACACACGTTCACATACACATAGACGACAATTTTTCCAAAAGCGTTCGAAATGTGTTCAGAATGTCTTTGGTTACCCGTCAGAATCTCCAATTAAAAAACTTTCGGGAAAAAAAAACTCTATAGAATAATTGAATATGCGATTGATAAAATGTCATTCTTGAATCTAACATTTTTCTGCTCACCACTTTCTGGAGAACCTATTCATTCTAAAAAAAAATGTATTGACCTATTTTCTTAATTCGAAAACTCATTAAAGGAGGTAAGGAGTCAGAAAAGTCATTTTGAAAGAAGTTGCCCATTCAAGCCTCTGATTTTCTTCTTATTCTCAATTGGCTGGATTTTTCTGATGCCAGCTTCTGAAACTTTTACGAGAGCCATTTCTTTTTCGCTTCACAGGTTACAGTGAAGGATCCGACTCCATGTTTCAATCTTCTGCTCGAGATCGTTCTTTTAAAATAAATTGGATCTGTTCTGTTTCTAGTTCTCTGGCATGAATGAATGGGACTGTCAAACACCGTTGATTGCTTAATGTGATGTAGCACATTTAATTGATCTCTATTGTTGAGGAATATTTATGCTCCAATAAAATAATTAAAAATAGTTTTATATCAAATTTTAATTGAATTTATATAACTTGGAATTCATTTTCCGTTTGTTACATGAAAGATTCAAAATTTAGTATAAGAAATTAATAGCAAAACAATGTTCATGTAGAGTAACAAATTAAACATGATTAATTTCCTTATATACAATAATGTATAAGGAAAGTATTGTGAAGGGGTCGAAAATTCGAATTCGAGTTTTCGACGGGAGAGCACGTTTTAAGCATCCCTGATCTCGAATCGAACATTTTTTAAATGATGTTTGTGTGTGTGTGTCCGTGAGTCTTTGGAGACGATAACTGACGAACAAATGGACCGATTTGAACGAAATTTCGTACAAAAATTACAATCCATAAACACTGGAAGCCTATTGTTTTTATACGCAATCGAATGTTCAGAACCCTCCTAAATTTTCGAGTGAAATTTTGAAAAAATCGTCAAAAAATCAAAACCTCTAATGAAGTTACACAAATAGACATTTCTTATGTAATGTTTCATTAGAAAACGATTGACATAAATTTTAGAATGCTAACATGAACCGTTCTCGAGATATTGCACATTTTTCAAAAAAATTATCAAAAAATCATGTAAAATAGAAAAGAAATATTCCCTATTGAGAAACATGTTCACTTTTCATATGTAATACCATGCGATAAACTGGGTGACATCATTCTCGTGGATCTAGCTCGTTTCATTCATGAAAAAAGATACTTTGAGTAATACTTTTGTATTTGAACGCCAATAGTCATTTATCTGCTGTAAGAATAACTTATTGCTCCGTCCATAACGCTTGGCGAGATTTTGGCGATGAATTTGGTGGAATATCGCCAACTTGGCGACTTTTTAAATGTTGCTAAATTAACGAAAAACTCGACAAATGGATAAAAATAACGCTAAATCAATGAAAATGACGACTCATTGACAAAAATTCAATATCTTGGAAAGAATATAAATATCCACTATAAAAATAATCTATTTTTTTTAACTGTAAAAGTAGTAAATTCATTGCATTATATAAGGAAAGTCATGTGCTGCCCACATCAGATTTTTTTATTTGCAATCACGTTTTCTCTCTGCAACTGCCAGTATCCATGCTTTCCCCCCGCGGCCATGGAGTTTAAAAAAAGGAGATAAAATTCCTATGGATGAAACTCTTGAAAATGTCATAATGCTTTGAGAATTATGTCTAGGTGTCGCTAATGTTAGTAAAGTAGCTGCTATTATTAGTTAACACAACAGAAAAGCGTAGTATTTAGTATATGTATTTTTGAATACTTTTAAATTAAGGGTTCCCTAATTATAAGTACAATTAACCAGTATTTTTCATAGTTGTAGGATAGAGTACAGAATATAGGGAGATAAAACTAAATGGAAAGGTAAAATAATTTTGAATACGCAGGAATATCCTTTATTGTTTCAGTTCTACTTTGAATTGCGCTAATAATTTATTTTTGCAAAATTGACAGTTTAAATAAATATTTTAAGCATTTCACCGTAGAAATGCATGCAATGCAGGACTACTTATCGTATCAGCACCACCCGAATTGTTTTAAACGGTATTGGCGTTTTCTTAAAATAAAGTTTTAACTACATGACCTAGTCTATATATTGTTATACAGGGTAACTTGAAACTCAGTACGAACTTTAATGGTATATAGGGAATACTAAATCAAGCATTTTTCGTCAATGAATTTATGTTTGTAAGCGTTACTCTTTGATGCTAGCAGGCAGGAAATTGGCAAATTTTCATTGTCTTCATTCAGAACGCGAATTTTCTACGTCTAAAATAAAGTATTTCATGAATGTTGACATGACCGACATACATATAGGCCAAGATAGCATAATGGTTATGGCAAACCTGTCGTACGTGGTAGTCTGTTGTTTAATTCTGAACGCCGTACAAAACTATCCCTGTGTCTATACGGAGCATGGGCACCATTAATATATATGTTGGAAAATCTGTCCGAGATATAATGGGTTAGCAGCATTTTTCAAATTGTGTTCCGTGACAGTTATACAGGAGTTCCGGGATGTGATTGTTTCAATATGTAAATGTTCTTAAATGCATAAAATTTGAATTTTCACCCAAATGAGTCCCAAGTTTGATATTAAAATAACGCTAATTAGTACATTTTGCAGTAAAATTGTGTGTGTGTTAAAATTTCTCATAGTACTTACAAAATAAACTAGGCTCTCTCTACCGAAACTGAAGCTAAGTAGGATGCCTAGCTCCATGTTTAATAATTGAGTAACACAAAATACTAAATACTAAATATTAAATAATTAACATACAAGATTGTCTAGTACAATTGTATAAGTTATATCGAACAAATATAAAATTCTGTTTGGCAAGAGAATATTTTTAAATTAATTTTTCTCGAAAGACTTAACATTATCTGACCTTTGACCTCATATATCTCACAAGGGAACCTCAACTGTTCCGGCTAGTTTGAGCTGGAATTGGGTGAAAACGGTAGGTACTAGCTAAATAAGGAAACTAATCTCCCTGAAAAATCTCTTGAATTGAGAGTGGAGATCCGTAGAAACAAAAATCCCAAAGTTTACATGAAATATCATGTTTGGTAGCTCTTATTTGAAGTATAATATGTATATTTACATAGTGTGTGTGATTAAGTAGAAACGAACGTACATGTGGTATGTTTATGTAAAAATGACGCAATATTACATTCATGATTATACATTATTTTTGTAATGGAAACCAAATATTTTATTACGAATACAAATTACTGTATGATGAAATTACAATTATTCAACATATTCTTCGCAATAATGATACTTTTCGTAGAAATCTGTGAAAGTGTAGTAAAAAGAGAAGAATAAATTTTTCCCATGCTAGCTAAACCATGTAAACTTTGGGAATTTTTTTTTCTACGGATCTCCACGCTCAATTCAAGAGATATTTCAGGGACATTGCTAGTACCTACCGTTTCCACCGAATTCCAGTTGAAACTAGCCGGAACAAAAATTGAGGTTACCTTGTCAGTATAAAAAATTTAAAAAATCAAACAATTTAAAAAAAAAATGTTAAAACCTTTTCTTGTACCATCATTACACACAATCAAGATTTTCGCATTCAAAATATACGAAAGGGTTGATGTTTCATCAATCTATAATGAGTAACAGAGTTACTCACTATCTTTTCACTCTAAAGTTAAAATATCAATAAAAAGTTAATATAAAAGTTAAAATATCAATTTGGTAATATATATTATTTATTTTACCATTCTTTTCAACTTTTGTTAACTCTAATTTCCCGTTGTACGAGGAACCAGACACAATCATGAATCCTTTACTGAATCTTTTTTTCGATTTCTGAAACCAAGTTTTTTTCTCCTCTTCTGCTATAGTAAATTGATTTATTTTTCTTATTCTTACGATCATTCAAGAAGATTGATGCTTTATCAATAGTCACAATATATTTCCATCTATCTCCTGTTAAATGAATTTCATCAAGGATTTTACAGCGCACTCTGCTCTTAGCCACAGGCCTAGGCAAAAAGCGGTGACACGTTTTGTTTTTTAGTATGTTAAGATATAAAAATTTGTTTATTCTCTTATTCACAGTTGATACAGATGTTTTTAAAGATGTTGCAATTATTACTTGAGTCAATGGATTTGTATTTAACACCACAAACCTTATTTTTAATATAGTCATATAGTCATATATAGAAGTATTTACATCCTTTAGATTTGGTGTTCTGTTTCGGCTAAAATCGATTCTTGACGATTTTTTCTTTTATTATTAATAATGTTGCTAATTTCACCATTTAGATATGTATATTTATTGATTTTCGCAACGTTTTTTAATAACCAAATGGGAATATTTCTCTTCGGAAAGAGCAAAATCACAACCTTCGATCCAAAATATGCATCGGGGCGCCATTTTTAATGTAGACGCTATTTAACTACTGCAGACGATAATTTAATTATCACAAAATAATATGTTGATAAATAATATTATTTACATTCTTTGATTTTATGCTAATTTTGAGCAAAATCGTCCTAAACATGTGCTTTTTATTTTATAATATCAATTTTATTTTATAATTTCAATTTTTACACTCTTCACCTTTTTTTAAACTTCTATAGAAAATTCAAGAATAACACTAATATCACCGAATTTTTTAGTGTTAAGATAAAGTTAAATTAAGTAATATTTCAGTGTTGAAATCAATTATTATTTTCCAATAATATATCATATATAAATCATATAAAAAGAATAATTGTTTTCTTAAAAATTTTCGAAGTTGAAATTTTGTTGAATAAGCTCGTTTTACGACCAGAGCCTATTCTATTTCGAATGCGTTTGAAAAAATGTCCATCTATGTGTGTGTGTGTGTGAAGTACTGACAACAATAACTCAAGAACCAATGCACATACCGTGTTGAAAACCCAGACCGTCCGACTCGTCCAAAGGACTAGGAGCAACTATTTGGACGTATTATTTCAGGATACATTATATAAAAATCTAGAACTAGATGGAATTTTTATAAATTCCCATTATTTGAACTCGAATTGTTTCCGTATTTCAGATCGCAATACAATTATTTCATATGTAAATTCATGATAATTTTAATAATGGTAGCATAACAATATGAAAGTAGTAGTGCAGTATATACGTAGAATTGACATTTTGAGCTGTTTAGCTTTAAAGAGGATTAGAATAATCTCTATTATAACTAACAGATACGTCGAATTCAACGTGACACGTTACCAATCAACACGTTACACTACTGCCATGATAGGCGCGTTACCAACTTCAAAATTAAATTTTCTACTGAATTTTTATGATATTTTAAAAAATTATTCGGGTACGAGAACTGAAAAGAGATAATTTTTTTTTGTGTGTTTTGATACTGATTGATGCAGTTGGAATTAAACACTCATGCATATGAATGTACTAGAAAATATACCCGACGTTGCGTGAAATATAAAACATGCATTTCTTAATTTTTCAAAAGGCGCATTCAATCCATCTCGCTATACAGGTCAAGTCCCTCCCCCCCCCCCCAATAAAAAAACCCCGCTTAAACACGCCATGGCCCGCTGAGAGGCCGTTGGGCATATTGACCACTACGTCTAATATGACCGCATAAGATAGAACTTCGATTTCAAACAAATATAAATGCTTTCGTAGTTTCGAATATCGTAATATTATGTTGCTTTTAGAACACCCCACTGCGAAGAAACAGAGCAGCACTATGATTCATTCAGATTGGAGCTATATCAAAAAATAGAACGAAGTGTATTACTTATTTGAAACACAAACAGCCAAATAATTTTCAAACACAGTTTTAAAAACGCATTCGTTCTTTGTAACTCGAGAGCTTAATATATAAACTCACAGTAAATTCTGAAAAAGGAAAATAAGCTTTACCAATTCGCCTTTTTAGAACGAACATTAAAAACAACGTTGTGATGTCACGATTTCCGATAACACATTGCTAAGGCTCCTATAATAATAGTTACTTTGGAGCCCTATGTATTGTTACAAACGTGCAAAATGCCCTCTCTAGAGTCTCTTTTGAGAACCAGACGGAGAAAAACTTTTAAAAGCAGCCATTCCTATGACGTGAATTTAGGGTTTCCATATGCTATTTGGGGTGCCAGATTTGGAGATTTATCGCAAATTTTGACGATATAACCCTTCTCGATATAACGAATATTTTACGAGATACACAAGCGCTAGAAGTTTCTACAGAGTATATAAAACGAATTATCACTCAGTTGGAAAGCAGTTGATGTGATACGATCGACATTGAATTCTGAGATGCGTCAATGTTTTAAGAATAGTAACCGCTGTTTTGTGAAATGAGTGGGGCATTGAATGGCTGTTTTACTGTATCTGACTGTTGTTTGGTGATCTTATAAGATGGTTATCGACCTATTTGTTGTATATTGTTCCTGTTTACACTGAGCTTGTGTATAAATGTGTTAGTTATCCAGAAATTCGGACTCATTCTTGTATCCTGAGCGTACACCCACGATTTCAGATAATGCATCGTAATAGTATTCCGCTTTCCTTCTTGTCTGTATGGCATCCGTAGGAACGAACACTTGTCCCCTTCTTCAGTTGAGACATTAAGAATCGAGTTTTTTACAGTCTTGGCAGCTTTTGATCCGATTGAAAATCGTACTTTTTATATATTTCTTCTAAAAATTGTAGGAATTTCAGAAATAGAGTAATGATTTGTTTTTATTTGAATGCGGATGCATGAAGCCATATGTATATCCAAAAATGTGAATCGTGTAAATTTTCAATTCGCCGATAAGTAAAAACGAAATTGCATAAATTGTTCATATTTCTATGAATTTTGAGAAGAAGTCAAAATATAGAAGAATTAACCTAATCATTCGGTTTAAATGTTCTTGAAAAAGATTTTTCAATGTTTTAGATGGTGCCCGGATGGAAACTCTGTGATACTATTTTCGATTGCCAATTCACCGATTTGTGCTAAAATCGCTCAAAATTGACGTCAATTTAAAATAATAACTGAAACACAAATTTGAATTAAGAAAAAACAAGTTCTGGGGTGTCTTTGGACCTGACCTGATTTCGTTGGTGTGGGTTCTTTAGATTTTCCGCTACGTGACAAACAAACTAACAGATAAATAAACATCTCTTTTTATTGTGGTAGAATAGAATGAATAATGATTTAATAATTATTCATTCCCGGTAATTATTTAATGGTGATATAATACCAAATTAAATAATTACCCGGCGTGGGAAAATTCCTAAATAAGCGTCCTCTAATTAAATAATACAGATAAAAACACCACCACTCAATTTGCAAATCGAATGTTTTGAACTAAAGTCTTCCCCGTGCTCCGTCTGTTCCATGCGCAATTATGCAAATTATACAAAGCAGACGTAATATGCCTTAAATAAGTTCCTTTGATACGCTTTAAATAAGTGTTCGATCGCCTATCGTTGGCAGAACGACACATTAAAAATAACTAAAAATAAATTTCAGTCAAATGTTAGCACAATACTCATAATGGTGATATAATACCAAATTAAAAAACATTGGGACGAAATTTTTCAAATTCGCAAAGTTAGAAAGTTATAAATTAAATGCACTTAGTGTGGAAGCAGCTGTTTTTGTGTGTGTGTGTGTGTGCGTGTGTGGAGACGAAATCAATCAAAACACTTGATCGCGAATATAATCTGCGGCGGCAATGATTGAATAGGTTTGACTTGACAAAATGGCAATTTTCGACTTCGCAAATTTGAATTTTCTAAAAATCTCTTCGAGGTGCATCGTGAAGCACATTAATAACAAATTTCACCACTGTCCGACAGTTCGATTTTCCTTTACAGACGACATACACAAATACGCAGATAGACAGAAAGACGCGCAGTCATTTTTAATCACTTTCCAACATGGTTGTACAGTGTTTATGACTTTGTTCATTCTGTCTGTCTGTCTGTCTGTCCGTTCGCACGATAACTGCCGTAAAAATGACTTTATCAAAATGAAATCTCAGTTAGCGGTTGAGACGGCCTGTGGGACATATGAGAATGTAAAAGAATAATATCACCCAATTATTTTTGGATTGAACCCGGCTGCGAAAATGAAATACATTGAACCCTATATGGGACTTAATTTTTCAAACATTTTTTAAGCGAATATAAAGTTCGCAAATTGCTTCGAAAGTTTTAGAAATATTGAAATTATCCCATAAAAGTATGAATAAAATTTCAGCAAAATATATTCGGTAGTTTTTAAAATAAAAATTAAAATAATTATTACACCCATATTATATGGAGAGATCACGTAACTCATTGCAAAATAAAACAAGGCATCCATTTTTTTTTTCGCTTAGTGAAAATCGTGATTTTTAAGGAACTCTTATATTTATATTTAGTGTTACATGCGTCCTAAAACTGCTTTATTTTTACATATTATTCGTGTATCCAAATTCTGGGCCAACGCAATTACAATATTTTTGATTTTAAATGATCAGAAACTTATTATTTCTGCATTATTTATTATTTCTACAACGAAGCCTAATTTTAACGTATGCAGAATGTAAACAAATCAGCGATTGTAAGATGAGTTGTATAAGGAATGATGAACTCTTTAATTGAAAATGATTTAGCTCTGGAGTCTGGAATATAAGTGATATAATGAAATGTTCATTGATTTTACATAGAGAAGTAGACGATTTTATAGAATTGACTTTTTTGCTATTGAAGTTTTACGCATAGAGTTAAATTACTTTTACCTCCATGGTTTTAAGTTGTTAAATAAAATAAATTATTGTAGTATGGTGATGAATGAAAGGAATATAATAAAAGTGTATGAATGAAATATGTACTGTTTTTACTTTCCTTAAATACATAATGTATAAGGAAAGTATTGTGACGGGGTCGAAAATTCAAAATCGAGTTTTCGACGGGAGAGCACGTTTCAAGCATCCCTGATCACGAATCAAACATTTTTGAAGTGATGTCTGTGTGTGTGTGTGTGTGTGTGTGTGTGTGTGTGAAAGTATGTGTGTGTCAGTGAGTCTGTAGACGATAACTGACGAACGGATGTACCGATTCGAATCAAATTTGGTACAAAAATCACAATCGGTAAACACTGGAAGCCTATTGTTTTAATACGCAATCGAATGTTCAGAACCCCCCTAAATTTTCGAATGAAATTTTGAAAAAAATCGTTAAAAAATCAAAACCACTAATAAAGTTACGGAAATAGACATTTCTTATATAATTTTTTATTAGAAAACGATTGACATAAATTTTAGAAAGCTAACATGAACCGTTTTCGAGATATTGTACATTTTTCAAAAAAATTATCAAAAAGTCATATAAAATAAAAAAAAATATTTCCTATTGAGAAACATGTTCACTTTTCATATGTAATACCATGCGATAAATTGAGTGAGATCATTCTCGTGGATCTAGCTCGTTCCATTCATGAAAAAAGATACTTTGAATAATACTTTTGTATTTGGACGCCAATAGTCATTTATCTGCTGTAAGAATAACTTATTTCTTAGTGCAAAACGCTTGGCGAGATTTTGGCGACGAATTTGGCGGAATGTTGCCAACTTGGCGACTTCTTTGAAATGTTGCCAAATTAACGAAAATCTCGCCAAATGGATAAATATGACGCTAAATCAATGAAAATGACGACTAATTGTCGAAAATTCAATATCTTGGAAAGAATATTAGTATCTACTATAAGAAAAACCTATTTTTTTACTGTAAAAGTATAAAATTCATTACATTATATAAGGAAAGTCATGTGTTGCCCACATCAGATTTTTTCATAGAGAGCCAGGCGATTTATATTTCAATGACGTCATTTGAATAAAGTTCATTTTTTTCGATGAAGTTTTAAGTTTTCAAATAAAATAAATTTTTGTAATACTGTGATAATTTAAAAAATATCACCGCTGAATGTATCGCACTTTAGAGATGTTTAACTAAAATTACATTTCAGTGGGAAAGTGTTTCATAATCAATGTTTCATGCATGATTTATATTTCTTGTTTTTATTACGTAAGATGTAATTGTCCTATGCCTTACTTTAAATATAATTTTACTTTCCCTATATACATAGTATAATGTATAGAGAAAGTATTGTGACGGAAGGAAATTTAAATTCGACGAAATACACGTTCCAAGCATCCCTGAACACCATTCAAACGTTTATAAAATAATGTCTGTCTGTGTGTGTGTGTGTTCGTGAGTTTTTTGAGACGATATCTCACGAACGAATGGAGCGTTTTGAACGACATTTGGTACATAAATTACAATCAGCTAATACAAGAAGCTTATTGATTTTAACAGAATCGAGTGCTCGAAAGACTCCCAGATTTTCGAATGAAATTTTGAAAAAAAATCATAATCTTCAATAATAATACATAAATAATAATTTCCCATGTAGTTTTTCATTAGCAATCGAAAGGCACAAACTTTAGAACACTAGCATGAATTGTTCTCAAGATATTGCACTTTTTCAAATAAATTATTCAAAAAAATACACATAAAATTAAAAAAGGTTTTATATTGTGAAATATGTTCACTCTTTCAAAATAATGTAATGCGGTAATATTATGGGATAAATTTGCTAACATTATTCTCGTGGATTTAGTTCGTTCCATTCCAGAGAAAATATATTTGTGTAATAGTTTTGTATTTTAACACATAATAATTCGCCAACAATCATTTATATATATAAGAAAGACTCTTCTCTTCATTTGTCTGTAACGCTTGGTAATCAATTTGTGAACTTTGCAAGTCATTTAGCGAAATATCGCCAACTTGTGATATTTCGCATCCTGTTAACTAAAATATAGATAAAAATACAAAAATGTAATGAAAATGATTCTAAATTGATGAATTTATTATCTTAAATATATTAATATATGAACTATATTGCTTATTACGGATGCTATCAATAGTAATAATTGAAAGTTTAGAGCTGCACGAAATATAAATTAATAGGGTACTTAGAGATCGTTTTACATGGTGTCATCCGGAAAAGCGCCCATTGTACAATTCAACATTAAAAACATTATGTCGTATATCTTATACATAATTTTTTCACTGTGAAAGAAGTAAATGCATTGCATTATATATTGAACGCCATGTACTAGCCATATCAGATTTTTTAAGGGGACTCAGTACCCTTCATTTGGCGAAAAATGACGAAAATACCGATTTTCAAATTTTTTGCTTAAAATATACCTTGACATCCCTAGTATATCCTGACAAAGTTTCGTGAAGATCCGAGAACTGTAAATATATTTAAAAGGCTTTTGACTGCAACTGTGTCTCTTTAAGTACCACGCCTACTTCTCTGTTTACGCTCTGTTTACATCGCATCTGCAACTGAATACTCCCTGTTTTACAAAATATTTCTACCAGGAAGAAGATGAAAGTGCTTAATCATAATTTTAATTGATAAAGAAACGTTGTTTACTTTTTCCGATCTGCTTTCGTTAGTTAATATCATGCATAAACTGTGGAACTCAAAATGCAAACGAAAGCTTACACAGTGCGACGTGGGCAAAATGTCCTAAAGAAACATTTGTACATAAAAAACGTGTAAAACTCTGTGTAATGGAAGCTGTGTGTGAATATAATAAAGGTACACTGCGCTGCATAAAAGAAGCACAGAGTGCCTTAGGTGTGCCTTTAGGAAAGTGCCCCAAGAATCTCGGTGTTGCGCTCGATTTTCGAAAAAAAAATGTTTCGACAAAAACGACGAAGTGCAAAATATCAACTTGCATGTAAACTGGTTAAAAAAGCAATTTTAAAAAGAGACATATTAGTTAAAAAAAAGGAAGGTGTAACATACAGTGCAGGGTATTTTTAAAAGAAAGTTAAGAAATAATGGTAGTTATGAAGAAATGATATGCATAAGGTTACGAAATATTGTGTGTTTTTATATGAATATATTTTCAAATCTTGTATTTCTTTTATAATATAAACATCATCATATTTATAGTTAAGCTATATCCTAATGAAATGAATCAATTGTATTTCATGGTGTAAAAATAATAATGAATTTGGTAAAATCAATTTTTATTTATATTTTTTCTCGATTTTCTTTTCAATGTGTGACAACTAAGGTTTCGGCTAATAGTCACTTATATAAAATAAATATAGTTAAATTCAATGAAACAGCTACAGTTTTAAAGGTAAGTGTATAATAAATAATTTAAAATAACATTTAAAGTAATTTAAAATGGATTTGGAATAATTTTTCAAAGGTAAAACATTTAAAATGATTTTTCTCAGTTCGTGTTTTTTCAGTATATCAATATGTTCAAAATGCTAAAACTTAAATATATATTTCTCAATTGACTTGATTTTTTTTCTGGATGTTCATTATAGTGCATTTTATGAAACTAAGGATCGGATTTGCAATAAAATCAAAAGTTTTTTTTTAAAAAATAGATATGTACAAAAAACTCAATTTTTTGTTGAATTTTTACATATGTATCAACATTTTATTTTTTTTATCCCGAACTAAATAACTTTTCAAAAATCCGATCCTTAAAGTTATAGAAGACACTTCAAAGAACCTTATAAAAAAAAAGGGTTGCAAAAAGTTAGAAATTGTAGGAGAAGATAGGTTTTAAAAATTATTTAAATTTTTAAAAAAAAATTAAATTTTTCAAATTGTATCAGTAGAATTGTCTTTTTTCTTGATAAAATAATTTTCCTTAATAAAACCATTTAATAATATGCAAAAAGAGTATTGTAAAGTGCTTAAACAAAAAAAATTGTTCAAAGGGTACCGAGTCCCCTTAATTTAATTTCCCTGCCCTCCATTTTATTCGGTTCTCTATTACGATCCTTAAATACTAGAAGCCTTTTGATTTTAAGCTAGCTATATCGAGCGTTTGGAAAACCACCAAATTTTCGAATACATTTTTGAAAAAATCCTAAAAGTATCAGAACATTCAACAATGTTAAATAAGTAATCATTTTATACTTAACTTTTTATTCTAAAATTAATGACACAAACTTTAGCATGCTAGCTTGAACCATACTCGCTGTATTGTGCGTTTCTTAAATAAATGTAATTAAAATATTCCGTAAGCATGAACAGTAGTATCATCAAATATATAACACTTGGCGACAAATTTGGAGACAAACCGTCAACTTGGATTTTTCATTGTAGTGTCAAATTGATGAAAATGTCGCCAAATTGGCAAAAATGATGCGAAAGTTTTGAAAATGACGCTAAACTGATGAATAACTAATAATTAACATATTTTAATATAATGTAACTAGCAGCGATTACCCGGCGTTGCTCGGAATTTACCATGCAAAACTATGATGAAAATCACACCGGAACATATAGGGCCAATTGTGATATATTACCGCTGAATGTATAGCATTTTAAAGATGTTTAAATAAAATTAAAGTTGGAAAGTGTTTCATAATCAATGCTTTATGTATGATTGATCTTTCTTGTGATTTCTTATTACTTTTCGTTGTTCAGTAAGCCTGTGAGAAATAATCCATGGTGATAGTTTCTATTTAAATTCATATCTCAAACCTGCGATTTTCAAAAATTGTCTCATACGTTCAATAAACTCCCACATAACTCAGTGTTAAGTAAGCCTGTGAGAAATAAACCATGGTGAAAGTTTCCATTTAAATTCATATCTCAAACCTGCGATTTTCAAAAATTGTCTAATACGTTCAATAAACTCCCACAAAACTCAGTGTTGAGTAAGCCTGTGAGAAATAAACCTTGGTGAAAGTTTCCATTTAAATTCATATCTCAAGCCTGCGATTTTCAAAAGTGTCTAATACGTTCAATAAACTCCCACAAAACTCAGAGATTTAATTGACTTTCACGTTTTAAACCAACAATGTCCAACCTTTTTTTGTTGTGAATCATGGAGTTAGAGAGCAGAACTCCCAGGAAAAAATATCGTTTTTCACTAATATCTCGAGAACCACTGGTCGTAGGAACTCGAAACATGACCTATGTTTTTTATGGGGCGATTTCAAGACTACCAAGACAAATTTCATGAAATTCGGTTCTGCCGTTCTCCAGTTATGGTGGATCATACATACACACTTTTCTTCTTTATATAGATAGATGGTGTACATTGCTGAGTGGATGCTAGCAATATTCCCATTTGTCAAATTCTATTTGCATGAAATAGGAGTTAATTGGGTGATTTAAAATAATTTTACATGTTGTCATCCAGAAAAGCAACCGCAACTCATCGTTAGAAACATTATGACGTAGATCTTATACATCATTTTTCCACTGTGAAAAAAGTAAACCTATTGCATTATATAGAGAAATTCATGTTCTGCCCGCATTAAACATTTTTAACACTTTACAACAAAGTTGAAAAGTGTTTATGACTTTGTTAACACTTTACAACAAAGTTGAAAAGTGTTTATGACTTTGTTAACACTTTACAACAAAGTTGAAAAGTGTTTATGACTTTGTTAACACTTTACAACAAAGTTGAAAAGTGTTTATGACTTTGTTAACACTTTACAACAAAGTTGAAAAGTGTTTATGACTTTGTTAACACTTTACAACAAAGTTGAAAAGTGTTTATGACTTTGTTAACACTTTACAACAAAGTTGAAAAAAGTGTTTATGACTTTGTTAACACTTTACAACAAAGTTGAAAAGTGTTTATGACTTTGTTAACACTTTACAACAAAGTTGAAAAGTGTTTATGACTTTGTTAACACTTTACAACAAAGTTGAAAAGTGTTTATGACTTTGTTAACACTTTACAACAAAGTTGAAAAAAGTGTTTATGACTTTGTTAACACTTTACAACAAAGTTGAAAAGTGTTTATGACTTTGTTCATTCTGTCTGTCTGTCTGTCTGTCTGTCCGTTAATCAAAATGAAATTTTAGTATGTTGTTCAGACGGTCTGTAGAACCTATGGGAATATAAATGAATAATATCACCCAATTAGTTTTGGATTGAACCCGAGTCGAAAAAATGAAATACATTGAGCCCTATGGGACCTAATTTTTCAAACACTTTTTAAGCGGATTTAAAATTCACAAATTGCTTCGAAAATTTTAGGTAATATTCAAATTGTTCCATAAAATATATAAAAAAAAATTCAGCGAAATATATTCAGTAGTTTTTTAAATAAAAATTGAAATAATAATTACACCTCTTATATGAAACGATCACGTGACCATGATATGAAACGATCACATGACCCACTTCAAAATGATATATGGCATCCATCTTGTTTCAAAATCGTGATTTTTTAAAGTTCTTTTTAATTCATATTGAGTATTGTATCCGTCCTAAAACTACTTTATTTTTGCTTAAATTCTGTGCATCTACTTACTGAAACAACGCAATGACAATATATTTGAGTTTAAATGCTCATCTAAATTTGATTATTTCTACAACTAAGCCTATTTTTCACCTATGTAAAATGTAAACAGCAAAATATATAGAATGAGTTGTATTAGAATTCCTGTATTTTTTTAACACAAAATAATTTAGTCCATGGAGTCTGCATGGCTGATATGGATAAAATTTTAATTGATTTCATAAAGAGAAGGACGATTTTTTTCGATGAAGTTTCAAGCATAGAGTTTAATTTTTTGTAGCTCCATGGTCTTAAACAAAATGTTTAAATAAAATAAATTATTATAGTATTGTGATGAATGAAATGAATGGGAGAAAGTTATGAATGAAATCCTGTTTTTATAGAGAGATCCAGCCGTGTTATTTTTTCTATGACGTCATTTGAATTAATTTCAGTTGTTTTTGATGAAGTTTTCAAATATAATAAATTATCGTAGTATTATGATAATTCTAAAACTATTACCGAGGAATGTATAACATTTTAGAGATGTTTAAACCAGGCAATTTATATTTCAATGCCGTCATTTGAATGAAGTTCATTTTTTTCGATGAAGGTTTAAGTTTTCAAATATAATAAATCAATGCAGTATTGTGATAAGTTTCAAAATATTACCGAGGAATGTATTGCATTTTAGACTTGTTTAAGTAAAATTGCATTGAAGTTGGAATGATTTTCATAATCAATGCTTTAAGCATGATTGATCTTTCTTGTTATTTAATTTCCTTGGTCTCTATTTGATTCGGCTTGCAAATATGCTGACCTCAATTCACTGGACGCCTTCCTTATCTCTAAATAAATCTAGACAATCCAACGTATTGAATCACGATGCAAGAGAAATTCTTTTGAATAGAATCCTCCTAATTCCTGAATAAGTATTGACATATTGCATTTACTCTAGCAATAGGCTCTTTGCAGAACAAATCCGAAGCGACTCCAGATAATTCCACATTCTGGTCTGTATCAATAAAAGCTTAGACAAAGATTTCTATTATATGGAGCTAAATTACATTTATTTCCGGATTCAGTTATATTTCTTGTTCCCTTTATGGATTTTTCTTTCAACTTTTTACATCACAGGGAAGTATTGCAATTGTACCGCAGAAATGAGCAAACTTTTGATGTCAATAATGCTTAGGATAGGGGTTGAAATCGAAGTATTACGTAAAATATAAACACTTTGGGCGCTTGTATCTCAGACCCTAAGAAAACAAAATGTAAACAATTCATGCTTTTTTGTCGGAAGCATGGTTCCATTTATGAATATGCAAAAATTAATTCCAAAAATTAATTATTTTGAACTTAGTTTTTCAGGGGAAAAAAATGAAAAACTCGAACGGTTTTCTTTTCACTTTGTGAGGATTATGTTATTTATTATCATTTTATACTAATTCTACTCTTTCTTGATTTTAATTTATGTTCTAAACTTCTTGTCGTTAGATACAATTTAGTTAGAAGTTTAATTTAGAAGTTTAATTTAGATTGAACTTCAATATATATATATATATATATATATATATATATATATATATATATCACACCACAAAATTAGAAAAGGGAATGGAAGCAATATACCAAAAATTTGCCGGGGGGCTTGTGACCCCCACTCCCCGGTTAAGCAAGCTTTGTGTCTAGACAAACTCCCGGTAGCCGATATATTTCAAAAGATAGAAACACAGAAGCATCAATAAGGCAAAAATTAAAACAAGTTACAAGTTGACACGAAACAGTGGATAAACCACACCATAAAACACGCTGTATCCACACGACTCAAAATCAAAAACCTCCAATAATAGTATTCCCATGTTTGCAATATATCGGCTACCGGGAGTGTTGTCTAGCCATAAAGCTTGCTTAACCGGGAAATGGGGGTCACAACACCCCCGGCCAATTTTTGGTATATTGCTTCCATTCCCTTTTCTATCTTTGTGGTGTGATATTTGAATCCTCGTTGTAGTGCAGCTTCGCGCCTTATCAGAGTAATTACTGGTATTTTATAAATTTCACACTGTAATGAGTATTATATATATATATAATATAAAAAGGTGATAAATCATTAAGTAGATTAAAAGGTTAAGAGATCGACAATAAAAGATCATATAAATGAAATTAAATGCGCAATGCAGCATTTTCCTCATTATACAAAGTATATTAAAATAAGATGCAAATAGGATAAAGAATGGATGGGAAGGCTAACAGGCAATATGCAAAAAAAGCCCAAGACGGGATTGTGACCCCTTAAATCCCCGGTTTCAGCATGCTACTAGTCCGCGGCACACTCCCGGTATGGTATACTTCTACGAACGAGTATAGCAATCATGAGTATGCAATCCATCACCAATCATGAGTATGGGATTCTTTGAAATGGTAGATGAGAAGTTTTGGCATAAATTAAAATCAAGAAAAAAGTAGAATAATTTCTACCTGAACCAAAGAGGATAAAAATGCAAAATGCCAACTTACAATACTTCTACGAACGAGCATTGTAATCATTAGTATGTGATCAATCACAAATCATGAGAATGGGATTCTTTGGAATGGTAGATGAGAAGTTTTGGACATAAATTAAAATCAGGAAAAAGAAGAATTTGAATAAAATGATAATAAATAATAGTGTCTCACAACTTTTAATCGAAATATCTTCTAAACTATAAAAGATAGATGCAAATGTTCAGTAGGAAATCCAGTTTCTATATTAATAATTTGTCTGTATAACGGATCTTGGTAGTTTTCGAGCAATTGTTATATTATGTTGAAGAAGATTGAAAGTTTTCTGTTTTCAAAGTTTGAAAGACTTATAGCTCGAAAACAAAAAATGATAGCTGTAAGTAGTAAGTGTAACGTTTTAAAATCCCTACAAGAATACATAATTAAATGCTGAGTTGAGTTCTTAATTTTCGAAATAACGTCGTCATAATATCAATATTTTATTAGTTTAAACTATTTTGGTAAATGTCCAGAAGGGAGAAATCACCCCCAAAGATTGTTAGCAGAATGACCGCAAATGTTTAAGATTTAGTGAAGACTGCTTTATTATTGACATAACCGTTGATTGAGGATATCAGATACTGTCACCATTCCTCGGGTTCAGCAGACGACTTAAACCAACGATCTCACATAACTGCTGTTTATAAAGGAAAAACTATTTTTGTATTTTCTTTTGCATTAAAAGTGCGAAGCAACTTACAAAACTGTGGCAGCCGACTCCGTCCCGGCCAACATCAATCGACCATGCGAAGAACCGAAATATAAGGTCGAGCCTGATGCTAGCTTTTGGTTTCATCTTACTGTGCCCGTCTAGTAAGCTCATGGTCTCGGGTTCTAACTCGTCCGGGATCTAAAATATTCGTTCCTACAGTGATGAACTGGACGAGAGATTCGAACAAGCAACCAACATGAAAAAGCAACATCACACACAGTGGCACATTCCATCCACTCTTATCTCTCTCCTGGCTGACCAATGATTGATGGCACCCCTTCCTGATATCTGCGGTATTCTATATGTAGTCGGTCCTTCACTAGATAACCAGGTCACTCTCAAATGAGTCACGCATTGAGAGCACGGGAGAGAACGCTCTTCGCCGTTCTCACTGACTCAACCGAGCAATTTTTCAGTAGGAGTGTGTGGAAGCCGATTTCGCTCCTACCAACATCGATCGACTCTGTTAAGAACATGTACCAAATTATAAATTTGGATCGAAAGCTAGCTTTTGGCCTAACCTTATAGTGTCGAGCTTGTAAATTCACGGTCTACTTCAAAAAATATATATCTTACTTATTATTCTTTTTTAATTGTCAAAGGACAGAAAACTGTTAATTATTAGATATTCAGCCATATGGGAAAGTCGCAAAGAACCGATCATTTCAGATATTTTTCTCTCTCCTTGCAACCTCTCCCATATAAAAATATAATAAACTAAAAGAAATCCCGCATCATGCTTTAGTTCCTTTTTCTATTAAATACAGCTGTCTCTTTTAGTTTATCATAAAACATAACATTGACTTTATGGAGAGAATTATAATCTTCTTAAAATTCCACTATAAAACTTTGACAGAGTACCAAAATAAACTTTTGAGACATAATTTAAAATTCTGAAGATTAAAAAAAAAAAAAAGTGAAAAAATCTGGATGAAGTTTCTGCTAAGTCGAAATTCTTGTAACGCCTTTCGTTCAAAAGTGTCCCTGAACTGCAAAAAAAAATGAAAAGAACTAAAAGAGTAAAACAAATTTATATTAAATCTTCAGCGCTTTTTTTTTAAAGTTTTGTTTGTTTTTCTGACCCATATAGATATTGCTGCACCACTGCACACCGAATTTAAAGTATCGCATATATTTTCATTTTATGTTCTTTTTACTTTTTATTAAAGAAAAACACTTTCTTGGATTTTGTTTTTATATCGAAATTTCTGAACAACTTACAAAAACATCGTGAGTAAAATATCAAATATATTATTTTATGCACGGTGACTTTGTAAATTTTAAAAGTGTTTTCCTTCTAATAATTATCAATAGATTAACTTTAAACAATGTTACGATGTCTGACCCAAAAGAAATCTTGAAGAAAGGATTTCTGAATCTTGACAACAATAATCCACCAACTGCATTACCCAGGGGCGGGAAGAATTATCACATTCTCACCCTCTGAATTGAGGCAGAGACTGTCTCAGTGCGAAATTGAACCACCGTTTTCCAACTATCTAAATTATACTCTAACAGAGCATAACTATGCATTTGTCGACCTAATCTGGCTCACGAATCCTCTAATTGTGGACAACCAGTAGCGTGGCTCATGAATGATTTTAATTTTCAGAAAATTGACATCAGTTTTTCACTAAACAACTACAAGGCTCCACCTTCCCCCTTGCTTGACAGTAGATCGCTTCGCGAGCTCTGTCAGTTCCCTCATGTAGTAGTAGGCGGGCACCCCTTTTTCGTCACAGCGCCGGCCCACATGACCCCTCCTCCCCTTCCGTCCTAAACTTCCAAGGACACAAGGCGTTTGCTATTCGAGGCATCTGAGGGAGAACCGTCGTATCCCCACATCGAATATTATTAATGTTTCCTTAGCAAATGTGTTTTTTACAATGCTATGATTAAGCATTCCATTTCACCAGTGCTTGTTGCTGATTGGACGAGCCTATGGCTCGTAAGCATGGTTTGTATTACCTTGTGTGAGACCAGCAGGCAGTTTTGGAATATGTCGTGTGTTTAAAACAGAAAAGAAACACACTACCCGACACAGAAAATGCAACACCATGAAAGAGCGAATAGAATGTGATGATAAAGGACACACAGACAGAGATGGCATATATAAAAAGTTATGTTAATTCCAGAAGGATAGTGCAATGCAGTAATGGCATAGACAGGGTGATCAGCAGGCAGTAGGACCACCTCTTGCGGTGATACAAACAGAAACCCTTCGAGGAATAGATGCAAATAACGTGTGGATAGTTTCCTGAGGGATGGATGACCATATGCCTTCAATCATCCTCCATAGGTCGTCCTCTGTTTGAGGCGGTGGCAGGGCAGTCAAACGACGGCCAATAAAGTCCCATGCATGCTCGATGGGTGAGAGATCTGGAAACAGCGGAGGCCAAGGAAGCACCTAGATACCTTGCAAGGATTATCTGTTGATGGTTGCCGTGTGCGGTCGCGCGTTATCTTGCTGGAAAGCAGCATTTTTCAACCGCTAAAAGTAGGGCAATGCCCCCGACAGCAGCTCCTCATCCATATATCGTCGTGCCGTCATTGTGCCTCTGATACGAACCAGAGGTGACCAGGTATCGAAGCCGATGGCACCCCAAACCTTGATGCCGCGTTGTCGAGTAGTATAGCGTTTGCCAGTCATAACAGGATTGGACCTGTTTCCACATCGCCTCCAGACTCTCACATGACGACTGTTATTCGACAAACAGAACCGAAACTCGTCACTGAACCCTGCCTCACTACCCTGCTTCATTCAATCGTCCAAGAGGCTCGGGCCCGACACCATTGCAATCTCTCACATCCGTGTCTTGTCGTTAATGACTGGCTGTCTTCATAAAGGACGGTTTCAGTGCAAGCCGCTTTCGGCCAATCGTCGAGAAGCTCTTCTCGCTGATATTGGAACATCCATTGCACCCTGCAAATTCTACAGAATGTCGACAGTCGTCGTTTGTGGGGCATGCCACCGCATGCCTTCGAATGCGACGATCAAACGTCTGGATGAACCTGTACCACTGCAAAGCTTCACATACCCTTCTTCAGACCATCTTCTCCAAATCTTTTGCACAGTGGACGCATCTACGCGTGTTTCAGTGACGATACGCCGATACGACCAACCAGTCGTACATAAGCCGAAAATGAATCTTCTCGCACGATCGTCCAAATGCTGAAACGAATTTCGGCGTCGGCATCCAGGCATCTCTTCAACAACATATATCTTCTGCAATGAAAAACAGCTCGAAAAAAGGGTTTCCATAGGCGACAAACAATAACAACTGTTTGCTCATCTGCCGTTTCCACCCCTGTATCCCTCGCTCTAATCACGTGGCGTACTTGCATTTCAGATAATTTGCATACATCGGCCAGTTGCGTTTACATCGCAATTTGCATAATTATACGGCCAAAGCTTCATGGTGTTATACTTTCAATCTCGGGTAGTATATAAATTATGTATTGAAATGATAATAAGAAAATGTTTTTCAAATGTTTTGTGTTTGTAAATATATCAAAGATTAAATGAATTAATAATTGATTACTGGAACAAATAATACTTAAATAAGGACTATAATAATGTCAAGTGTTAAATGTGAAATGTAAATAGTAAATTAAATTAATTCATAAATACAAAAAGCTAAATAATGTTGTTAACATTTGTTTGAAATGTTAGAGGTGTCAAAGGATTGTGTAATGTGTAAGTAATGAATAATGCAATTATTGAAAATAAAAAAATATTAATTGTGTAATGTCATAATGTGTACTTTAAAATACTAGGTTATAAGTAAATGTGCATATAATAATTATTATAATAATAATTATTATAATAATAATTTCATTTTATGCATTGTTTAAAGTTACTCAATCTAATGTATATGTAAAATTTGTACATAATAATGATGACAAAATGCGTAAATGAAAAACTTTCAGTGTTAACAAGACAATTATGAACTTGTCAAGTGTCAAGCTGAACGTTTCATTTCTAAACATTTCTCAAGAATTGTTTTTCTTTTAAGACTATACTTTTCGTAGAGGATTTTTACATGTTTTGTTTAGGGCGCGGTAGCCCATTGGTTAGCGCGTTGGAGTTGCACTCGGTAGGCCCGGGTTCGATTCCAGCCACTGCCAAAATTGCCGCCGTGTTCATGCGGAGTACGATCACGTTAAACATGTGGGTCCGAAAGTCCTTCCGAGAGGTTGGTGGTAGGGGAAGGAGGGTACGGTCCCTGTGGATGCCTCCCCCACTGGGTTCCGGTCTAAATTGGGTGGCACTTCCCGACCGTCCAAACAGTTACCTTACACCTTTCTGGTAGGTCGGACGGTCTGGGTTTCAACAACAACATGTTTTGTTTACGCGAGGGGGAGAAATGTGAAACCAGTAGACACCACATGCAGTTTGATTTCTGCGAACAAACAAAAGAGCATAGATATAATCACCAATTTTGGCAGTATTGGCCCGGAAAGTTATGTCCCTAATAAATGCACATCACCCAAATTGCAGGTGTGGTTGGGGCATAAAAAATATCCTAGGGCCAAACCAAACTTCATTCGATGTTGAAAGCCCGATGAAACATCGTTATGACCTCATACTGAGGAACAGCCAATGGACGCAAAGGGCGTATCCTCACCCGAGGTGAAAGAGATGCTGTAACGAAAGGAGAATCAACCAAGACAGTTAGAGAATATCGCCTGAAAGTCGATGAATGCTTCAGACATCAGAATCTTTCATGACAGTTGGAGAATTCAGACGTCAGAATGTTTCATAACGGTTAGAGAATTTTTCATGACAGTTGCAGAATACAGCAGATATCAGAATGTTTCAGACAGTTGAAATCGCATGACAATTGAAGTGGTGCATCAGAATGTTGAAGTGAGTCAGTTGATGGATATGATAAACAAGTCATGGGTTGTATGTGAAAATGAAAACAACTATAGTCTCCTCTCTAATGCAAATGGGGCAGTTAGTAGTAATCAGTAGAGAAACAGACCAGCAAAACGAGGCAACATTGCAAAGGTATGTGCCGATCGTAATATACAGGGTGATTATAATGAAGTTGCGATTTTAAAACGCTGTAAAGTAAGAACTACTGTTCAGAATGACCTGATATTTGA
Organism: Amaurobius ferox; assembly: GCA_951213105.1. Lineage (NCBI taxonomy): Eukaryota > Metazoa > Arthropoda > Arachnida > Araneae > Amaurobiidae > Amaurobius > Amaurobius ferox. The sequence goes on from OX578146.1 coordinate 46,346,463, forward strand.
CGTGAGTATACGTGATGCAATGGAATTTTGTTTGGCGAAAAAAAAATTACTTCATACTTCAAAAATGTACCGATAGAGGACAATGTACGAATCCAACATGGAATTTGCTTGATGAAAAACGAAAATATTAGCGCTTAGGTCGCTCGCGGAAGTACACCTCTAATCTGGAGGTATGCTAATTAAGACAGGACTTACAGTTGTGATACAAACGAGGAGCACATGCAGTTCTCTGGATATCACAACGCTTATGCAAGATGGTGCTCCTCCCCACATTGCAACGCCAGTGAAGCAGCTGCTGAATATCCATTTTGGAAATGACAGGATTATCAGCCTCATTTTCCAATAGTCTAGTCGCCACGTTCACCTGACCTTAATCCTTGCGACTTCTGGCTTTGGGGACACCTCAAGAATGTGGTGTACAGTGGTCGGATTGCAAACTTAGCTGACTCAAGCATTACTCACCACATCCACAGCATTACCTTTGGTGCACTCCGATCTGTTGTGGAACATGCTGTTTTGCGCTTCCAACTCATAGTCGAGCACGGTGGACAGCATATTGAACATTTCTTGCGTATATCATAGGCGTTTGTTTCACGTTTTCGTGATGTTTCAATGAATTATTAAATTAAGTTATGTCGATTAAATTGTCGTTTTCTTTAGTTGACTATTGGTTTCTTTCGGCTTACAACACCCCGTGTTTGGTAAATACAGCGCCGTCCAGTGGTACATTTTGAAGTATGTTTTTTCCTTCACCAAACAGAATTCCATTACTTCACGTATACTCATGTCAAATTTTAGGTCATTCTGACCAGTGGTTCTTACTCTACAATATTTTAAAATCGCAACTTTAATTATAACCACCCTGTATATTAGGTCGTTTTGCTAATTGGATTAGAATAAAAGTTCACTGGTCTCACACGGGTGCTTTCTCCCCCTTAAGCGATTTTATAGTAACTATATGTAATTTTAATTACCATAATAAGAGAAGTGTTAATAAATGCTAATTTGTTTAAAGTTGAACATGTGGATTTCAATGAATAATGTTTTTGATTTATTTATTATGATAAAAGTGGACTCGCATAAAAAAGTAATGGTGGATATTGCGGCTTTGTTAGTAATTACTAATGATAGCAATTATTATAATGAACAGTCCATACATAATCTAAATCTACTCTACTGATAATATATAATTAATACAAAAATTCACTACACCATGGCCAATCGACGTCGACTGAATTATTATTAAGAAGTGTCAAGGATATTCTAAACTTAACTACCTACCAGTGGTTCTAAAGCGTTTTTGCCCGTGTTCACGCAAAGAACGGCCACGTTAAATATGAGGATCCGTAAGTCCTTCTGAGAGGTTGGTGGTAGGTGAAAAAGGGTCTTCATACTGGGTGGCACTTACCTGCTGTCCAAACATGTACCTTACACCTTTGGGTAGGTCGGACAGACTGGGTCGAAAAAAAGAACTGTTTCGATTTTCATTCCTAGTGCGATAAGATCGTTTTCGCTTTAGCGTAATTTTAAAATAATGTAAGTAACCTAATCTGAGCTATATAGTAACCATGTAAATATTTAATACGATATTTAACTGATTGTAAAACGCATGCTGTTTAAAATGTAAACAAATAAAATGATTTTAATTAAAGATAGGATTAACATGCTAAAAGTTTTAACAATCGTGAAAATAGTAAAAATTAGTTTTTGTAATTACTTTGCTTAATTGTTTGTTTATGAGTGAACAGTAAGGCATATAATTGTTAATTGCAGTAATATAATTACGTTTTAATAGTAATTGTTCATAACAAGAATAGTTGCGAAACGCTCTTATAAGAATTAACAATATGGCATAGGATTGTCCTTGGCCATCTTTATGACATTATACACCATTTGCTTCAAACTTTGAATTCTATTTGTCTCATGGAACGCATATCGCAAAATTCTATATCCTAGCTTCAAAAACGGCGATTCAACACCTATTGAATATATTTCATTATTACTCACCGTATGTCCAAAAATCATATAATTCTGATTAGAAATGATTGCGATAAAACTTGTTTGCAATGCAATAGATTTTTTTTCGTTCTTTGAAAAGTGTCGAAAGGAAATAAATATATTTTTCGAATATATTTCTTGATTTCTGTTGATTAAAGTTTATCTTTAAATTGAACAACTAAATTAATTGTTAGTTACCTATATGTTCGTTTATATATGGGGAAAGGCAGCCCATAGAGGGGTCGAACACCACTGAAGAAGGGGTGGATCTCCAATAATTTTCATGAAGAAGACATGAAAACGTGACAAATCGAAGAAAATCAAATATGAAGTAGGGGGTGTGGAGTAATAAATGTTTGTAGAGAACCCACAATCTGAATTTGAAGCTCTGTTTGGGTCGATACAGTGGCATAGTCAATTGCATTGCTCTGATTTTTTAACACCTTACAGCAAAGTTGTAAAGTGTTGCTGACTTTGTTCATTCTGTCTGTCTGTCTGTCTGTCTGTCCGTTAGCACGATAACTACCGTAAAAATGACTTAATCAAAATGAAATTTTAGTATGTTGTTCAGACGGTCTGTGGGACCTATGGGAATATAAATGAATAATATCAGCCAATTAGTTTTGGATTGAACCCGGGTTGAAGAAATGAAATACATTGAACTCTATGGGACCTAATTTTTCAAACATTTTTTAAGCGGATTTAAAATTCACAAATAGCTTCGAAAGTTTCATGAAATATTCAAATTATCCCATAAAATATATAAAAAAAATTTCCGCAAAATATATTCAGTAGTTTTTTAAATAAAAATTAAAATAATAATTACACCTCTTATATGAAGCGATCACATGACCATTATATGAAGAGATCACGTGACCCACTTTAAAATGAAATATGGCATCCATCTTGTCTCAAAATCGTGATTTTTAAAGTTCTTTTTAATTCATATTTAGCGTTGTATCCGTTCTAAAACCGCTTTATGTTTGCTTAAATTCTGTGCATCTACATATTGAAACAACGAAATTACAATATATTTGAGTTTAAATGATCATCCAAATTTGATTATTTCTACAACGAAACCTATTTTTCATTTATGGAAAATGTAAACAACAAAATATGTAGAATGAGTTGTATAAGAATTGCTGTATTTCTTTAACGCAAAATTATTTAGCTCATAGAAGCTGCATAGCTGATATGAATGAAATATTCATTGATTTTACAGAGAGAAGGACGATTTTTTTCGATAAAGTTTTAAGCATGAGTTTAATTACTTATACCTCTATGGTCTTAAATTATTAAATAAAATAAATTATTATAGTATTGTGATGAATGAAATGAATGAGAAAATGTTTATGAATGAAATACTGCTTTTATAGAGAGAACTAGGCGTATTATATTTCGATGGCGTCATTTGAATAAATTTCAGTTGTTTTTGATGAAGTTTTCAAATATAATAAATTATTGTAGTATTATGATAATGATAAAAGATTACCGAGGAGCCAGATGATTTACATTTAATTGACGTCATTTGAATGAAGTTCATTTTTTTCGATGAACCTTTAAGTTTTCAAATATAATAAATTAATGCAGTATTGTGATAATTTTTAAAATATTACCGAGGAATGTATCGCTTTTTAGAGATGTTTAAATAAAATTGCACTGAAGTTGGGAAGTGTTTCATAATCAATGCTTTATGCATGATTGATCTTTCTTGTTTTGCATTAGATAGCATAAGATGTATTCGCTAAATTAATTTTCACTTGTTTTTCTTACGTATCGCAAACGTGGCCGAAAGTATCAGATATTTTCGCGTCTATCGCTCCTATTTCAGCAATCTTAATGTCTATCGTTAGCCGCGAGTACTACAAAAGGTGATGCTATAAAAAGTGACCGCTGGTTATCGGTATCATAGTTACTTGAGGTAATTGGCTGCCTAGCCTCGTTGAGGTTTGAACACGTGGGACCTTAAGTGTTATAGTCTTATGCTATACGAATAAGCAAAAAGATGTCTTCCAGACCAAACACATATTTCGAGATGTGCTGTGCAGCATGATCGATCGTTGTTTAAATGGTGCAAAATAGCCTGTTGCCACAGGCTTTAATTTTAAGATACAACTTTTGATCTGTATTGACCACCTGTCATTTAATCAGCAGTACCTTCTTCAATTTTTATTTAGGATATCATCCTGTACGTTATAACTCTCCATAAATTAAAATCGCAGCGATAAATTTTAAACATCGATCCAGGTAAAACTCCAAGTCTGGTTTTATTCAGAGCATTCATCCACTGCATGTAACATGCAGCGGTTAATTGCTCGACCAACCTTTTAAAAAATTACTCTCTCAATAATGAATCGAATCACAAATATACAGCTGGCAAGAGGGCGCTCTATCCATTGAACTACTGAAACGATTGCCTTTCCTTCTATATTTCAAGCACACTGCCCACCATCTCTCAAATGAAGTGGAATATATTTTGAAATATGAACATAGAACGATGTATTGACCGGGGCGTGATAGCTTAGTGGTTAAAACACCTGGATTGAACTCGAAGGACATGAGTTCGATTTCTGGAGCTACTCAAACTATCCCCGTGTCTATACGGAGGACGGACATGTTAAATCTGTGTATTTTCCTTCTTTTTCGATTCAGACCGTCCGACCTACCCGAAGGTGTAAGGTATCTGTCTGGACGGCCGGGAAGTGCAATCCAATTTAGACCAGAACCCATGTGAGGGGCGGCATCCACCCTCCTTTTCCTATCACTAACCTCTGGGAAGGATTTAAGGACTCGCATATTTAACATGCCCGTACTCTTCGCGAACACGGGGACAGTTTGGGCTGAGCTGGGAATCGAACTCGGGTCATCCGAGTGCAATACTCGAACACTAACCATTGGGTTGTCCCACCCCTAATCTCTGTGTTTGAAAGTCCTTCGATTAGGTTGGTGGCAGGGGAAGGAGAGGTATGGTCCCAGTGGATGTTACCCCTATTGGGTTCCAGTCCAATTTGTATGGCTAAAGAGCTAATGTGATCCGCCCCTGTTTTGCTCCGGAACAACGTTGCATGACAACAGAACGATTAATGCTTTGGCCGGTATAGACAAATGTTGTAATTCAAAGTATCTGGTCATTTGAAAAAATAAAATATATTGACCTTACAAATAAAATAATAAGCATTTTAAAATGCCTTCAGGTAACTTTAACAAAATACTAAAATGAACTTTGGAGACATAGTTTAAAATTCTAAAGATTAAATAACCGAGAAATTGAAGAAATCTAGAAGTTTCCAGAAAGTTGAAACTTGTGTGACGCCGTTCGATAAAAAATGTCACTGTACTGCAAATAATGAAAGTAACTAAAAAGTAAAACATATTTCTATTAAATCTTTGTGACATATTTCAGAAGTTTTATTTGTTTTTCACAAGTGCACAAATTAAAGTACACGTATATTTTCATTTGTTCACTTTTTCAAAAAAAAAAAAAATACATTCTTGCAGTTTGTTTTATCGCCAGAAGATTTGAACGAATATCAAATCTTTCACAGTTGGTAGTAAAAAATCAGTGTGTTTTTTTTTTGTCATTCAGTAGTGCAGAAAGATCACTATTATGTCGAAAATTTTGACGATTTTCTATCCCATAGACACTTGCTTCTGTGCAGCTCTCTAAATTTAAAGAATTGAGTATATTCTCATTTGCTTATGCTAGTACTATTAATTATTTTTGTAGCAATTTGAACACAAGGCCTTAAGTTTAACACGCCACATCCTGCGATCTAATGCCGCAGTTCTTACTTCCACCCAGCTCGCCTATCCGGCCTGTCTACTCTCCTCTTCCATCCTTCTCCATGTCATTTTCGGACTACCCAGATCACAGACTACTATACAGACCTGTCACTCTGGATAGATTCGTTTTCGCGGCGGCCATTAGAGATAGACCAAACATTGGGTTGGCGCGCTCTTGGTGATGGTCTGGTTTGATCCGAGCGCTTGGCGATGATCTGGTTTGGGTCCAAGCCGATTTTCAATGTTATAACCCTATTTCGCTCGGCGAAAACTTAGAACAACAGACTAGCGTGGTTTGAGTAACGTGAAAATGGATTATTTGTTAAGTGTTTAGATCATTTTATAGAAATGGATTGATAAAAGAAAACTGGTTGCGTTACAGGGTATGTAATTTATGTTTATTAAAATTGAAATAATTTTAGTTATCACCATCCTACATACGTGTTCATTATAAGTATACACGTGTTCATAAGTATACACGTGTTCATATAAGTATACATGTGTTCATCATACGAAATTAGTGCTGTGTTGTTATTACTGCCAGATTAGACTAAATTTTAAGAGGTAGTGGTATAATTAGTTAAATATTTTCCGTATTTTTATAAAATGTGAAATAATTGATATTTGGATAGCTTTTTCTTAGTTGAATGTGATATAGTATGTGTATATATTTATGTAAAATTTTTATTAAGTGCCTTATGGTGAAAAATTCCCCCCCCCCCCCCCCGTCGGGTAATTAATGATTGAGTTCCACAACTTCGATAGTGCATTTATGTAAATTTGATATTTACTATATGAATATTTTTATATTAAAAAAAAAAGTCTATTATCAGTATCCCAGAATAAATTAAGAACGATCAACACGCTAGTATACTTTTTAGACTGAAAGTATTATATAATATTTCAGTCTTTTGAGTATGTTAGCTTGTAATTTTTTGTGCATTATGTTTTATAGTGAGACAATGCAATGTGTGTATTTTTTAATCTATTTTATGATTATTTGAATTAAATATATAACTATGTTTATTTAAATATTCTTAAACTAATGAATATATTTATGTTGCAGATTAATGTATTTTTAAATCCTGATCCTTTCTATAGTTTCAAAAATTATAAAAGTACAGTCCTCAACATTCTGTTCCCCTCCCGTTTAAAAAAAAATCGCCAAGCGAGCGATAACGCGCCAAATCTGGCAGACGCATCGCACTTCAGTTGGTCCATCTGACTAGCGCTAGTGTCTATGGGACATCCCATGTTAGAAATGTTGCCATAGGATCCTATGGGAGTGAGCCTTCTGAATATAGTATTCTGTGACCCAGATAATGTCTTATCTCTGGTGCCAACAACAGGGCCACAGTGGGAATATTGAAATGTGGCGTCCTTAATACATGACCTACGAAGTTTGATTTCCAAGCTTTCACCTATGAAGTTTGATTTCCTTCGATATTGGTCCCACATTCGTCCTTTTGCACAGATTTTCATTTGAAATGATAGAGGGATATAAGATTTTGAATATTCTTCTAAGACATCCATTGCGTAATGAGTTTCATTTTGTATATTGGGTCTTTGTCAACTTCCAAGTTTCTGCACCATATAAGAATAATCTTAACCTGGGTAGAAAATAAATTTAGTATAGGTTTTAGTTTTATTTTAAAATATCTCTACTATCTGCTGAACTTACGAAAGTAATTTTGAGCTTTTGCTATTCTGTTCTTTATCTCATCGCTCGTTCCACAATTCTTACTCACTGTGACAAAAAGTAGCCCCCCCCCTCCTCAGCGCGAGCCACTCTTTGAAGTGGCTACAGATCTTAGCTATGTAGCTCTGGTCCTCCAACCTGGGGGGCATAAAAAACGGATTACCTGGATGTCGATAAACTGTCCGTCGAACCAGTGAGGCACTCAATCCCCGACTCTTCCGAGTGGCCGTGACCACTGGACTGTGCCTATTCATGACCTGATCCAAGGTCAGGTCGCTGGCTAAGGTCTGGCTTGATCGGTGTTCTTCGGGACCCTGCCCGGTGAATGATTCCGTCGAAAACTTGGCCCCAGCTGCGGCTTTGCGGGATTGGAGATTTTGTCTCTGTGCCTTCTCCCCTTGTAGTCGGCATAAACCCATAGCTTGCCGCGGGAGTTGGACCTTACTCTGTGACAACAAGTAGGAAAATTTATCTACCTCACCAATGGGCTGGCCATGCATTTCTACTTTCATTTGCGTCTCCAAGTACAAAGTACAATTTATGTTTAAAATTTCTTCATTTTTATCAAAAGTTGTAAATACGTCAAAAATTGCTGGTTGTTCGATGTCATTCCTGCTGCAACCCTTGTGGTCGTTGATAGAAACACAGTAAAAATTTCTAAACCCTTATTAGTGGTCACAAATTTTTTACTTTTCCTTAGTTACGTGTCTACACATCACACAGACTAGAGAATGGGTAACAGTCGAATGGGAGAAGGCTAAAGCCCGATTTTTAAAGGAGAGGAAGACATGAAAAAATTACAAGGGTAAATCGAATATAGAGTGGGGCACTTTGTCAGAGGTCACAATTTGTATGGATAGAATTGTCTGACAGATATACACACACAAACACACACCTTTCCATAAATGTTTATACTACATTTTTCACAGCGTCCGACTCACCCGAAAGTTTAGAGTAGCAATTGAACAGCTGGCATATTTATTTGAAAATTCTGAAGCTTACAACGGAAGGATGTATTCCCTATGCTGTCTATATTGCAATAAATTAAGACAATAATTTAGCACTAACACATTGACAATTACTTCAAACATCAATGAGTTCAAATAAAATAATACAAAACAAAGTGAAGAAAAATGAAGCCAAATGAAAACCCCCAAAAAGAAGACACGATTTGGTTGATCAAGATATGAACCACCAAACGATACCACTCAAAAGCAGAATTTTAGGTCATCTGGTTTCTAAGGGGTTTCACATAGATACAAGAAGTATTAAAATATGATTATCGATCAAAACCGAAAATTTGAAACCAGCCGATTTTGATATGAAGTTTGGTATGCCAAACCATTGGTTTACCAACTTTGGCATATACCCTGGTATACCAAAGGTTAATTTTAACACTTTCCAATCCTGTATCTGCGCAATTTGTAATTATTCAGTGATATGACAATATAAGACACATTATTCTATCGTCAATTAAAAGAAGAAAAACCCAACAATACTGTCAATAGTAATTTTGTTTTATATTTGTATGATTCAATATAATACAATGTATCAACTTTTTAGATTCTAAAATCACACAGACACACACACACACACATATATATATATATATATATATATATATATATATATATATATATATATATATATATATATATATATATATATATATATATATATATATATATATATATATACATATATATATATATATATATATATATTATTTCCAGAGGATTTTAATAAAAATATCACAAAATATGACTTAATATGACTAATAAAAAATATCACAAAATATGACTTAAAAATATGAAAAGCTGAATAAAAAATGAAAAATATATATATGCAAAAAATCCCCAAAACGCTAAAATGTCATCGCTGCGAAGTAAAAAACTAAAAGAAATAAAAATCGTTTAAATTTTCTTCTCCGTCTTTTAGAAGTGTTTTCTTTTCTGTTTCGTACTGCTATTTCCGCTTCACATGAAAACATTCGAATTTCGAGCATTATGTTTCATTTATTAACTTTTATTCCACTTTCTACATAAAAGACAACGACTTCAACGTTTAACTTAAATGTTCAATTTAGTATCACAGAAGAAATGTACGATAAAATATCGAAAAACTTGCAAAAGCTTGGGTAATTGTACAGTATACCGACTTCTATTGACGCACTTTGGAAGTTTGCCTTTTTCCCTGCAATACATGGTAATGTATAGGGAAAGTATTGGAATCATGCCGAAAATCGCAACTCGAGTTTTCGACGGATCTACACGTTTAACGACCTCTAGAACACGAAAAAACCATTTTAAGCTTGACGTCTGCGTGTGTGTGTCTGTCTGTCTGTCTGTGTGTGTGTGTCTGTCTGTCTGTCTGTCTGTCTGTGCAATGTATGTATCCACTCTAACTCAAAAACTAATGGACCGAGTTTCATAAAATTTGGTAGATATGTCACTTGGGTGTGACCTTGATGCTGATTAGTTTTTAGTACGATTCGGGATAAAAAAAACGCCTTTTTTGTGAAATGGCCCGCAAAAATTGTATTTATACATTCTAGCTGAAAAACTAACGGACCGAATTTCACAAAATTCGGTAGATAAGTCGCTTGTGGGTTACCCTAGTTCTGATTTGATTTTGGTACGATTTGGAAAAATATAACCTGCCTTTTTTTGCAAAATGGCTGGCAAAAATCGTCAAAATCTAAAATAAAAAACTACGTATACTCAAATATATCCATTAAATGCTTGTCTTATACGTAATTTTTAACGAAGAAAAGAATAAGACAACCCCATTGCACTAGGACTAGCCGTTCTCGAGATATTTCAGTTTTTTCTTTTTTTTCTTTGAAAATAAGTCCAGTTACCAAATGGGAACGAAAATTGAATTAAAAGTAAATTGAATTTAATTAAAATAAAGAGAACGTGGATATAAGTATGCAGGGAAGGTCATGTGCTGCCCACATCAGATTCTTTAATTCACAGGTGTCTATCTCGTTCTTTCTTTTACGGGTGTTCTTTTCCTTTCTTTATTTTTCAGGTTTATTTGTCTCTTCCTTTTTCATAAGAGTTATTTCCTCTTCTGCTTTTTCTCTATTTTTTATCACATGTGATATTTTATTCTTTCTTCCTTAGCAAACAAATCATGTTCAAAGATCGTCGTTGTACTACTGATGTAATTTCAGAACATTCTCAAGAATTCAACTTGCGCCATGACAATGCTCCCCCGTACATAGCACTGTTTCAAGAAGTTTTTGTCAAAAAACAAAATAGTAGTCTGCCATAAAATGATTCTTGATAAAAAGAGTTTAAAAACTTGATAAAAAGTATCAACTTGTTTTAAAGACAAAAATGACCGATTTTCTTCGGGGTAGTTGATCAAAGCAACGGGAACAGCCAAAGGCATAAACACGTCTATTAATGTATAGTTGCATCATGTGACCCAAGAAGAAAAATTTTGCTAAACAAAAAATAAAAAAATGAAAAGGAAACTAAGGATAAAAAAAAAGAATAGTAGAAAAGTTAAAAACTCATTTTCAAAGATTAAAGATAAGAACTTAAGTGATCTATAAAAAACGAAATATGCAATCAACAAGTTTAGAAAGATACTTCATCCTCAATTAACTACAAAAATTAACAATAAACTACTAATTCCTAGCTACAATAATAAAAAAATAAATAATAATACTGATTTTTGTAGTTAATTGATGATGTTCATCACGTATCTTCAAAAACAGATTTCAAATTCATTGAGGGGAAACACCTTAGGACTATGAGTACGGAATAAATCTTGAAAGACATGCGACGGAAATCAAACGGAAGTATGTAACGGAAATGACCTCATATTGTTTTGAATACGTAACAGAAAATTATTGTTATATTTTGAAGATCCAGGTCGCTTGACTTTGGCGAAAAATTTAGCAAAATATCGCAAGGTTTACGACTTTTAGAAACTTCGCCAATTTTGTAGATTGCGTAAGGACTTCACGAGTTACGTGCTTTACTCAGAACATTCCACAGATGGTATATAAGCTCGTCATCGTTTAGTTGGTTAGTTCATGTGGCACAAGTGAAAATCAATAAGTAAAATACACTTTGTGCAAAGGATAAAGAAAACTAACAATGTAAATAAGCACAAATAACAATAAGCATAAATAATGCAGCGTACGGCTACTTCGAAGATAAGCTGGATCCCCTTCGTTATTGCAAGAGAACCAAGAAACTTGTAGTCGGGTTGGTTGGTTCAGGAATGACTTCAGGTTTGTTGGTTCTCGTGCAGTGACGAAGGGCGTATCCTCGAAACAGCTGTATGCTGCATTATTGTATTACTGGTGCTTATTTACGTTGCTCTAGTTTTCCATATACGTAAAATTATTTGCCGAACTCAGTACAAAGCCCAATGCGCAGTTTTTCTTCTAATTATCCTTCAAGCTGTAAAACAGTTCTGGTAGAAAAGTGTGAATAAAAAACAAAATTATATATGCGATATTTGTGCATCAATATCTGCTTTATGCACCATGCGCTTATTGTTTGTGCCGACTGATCACTCACCTAGTGGAGTGACTTCAAACATTACATCCAAACGTTTCATCGTCGATAACTTAGTTGTTTGTGGCCCGATTTAGACGAAATAAACTACATTCTATTAATCTGTATAGTTACAAAACTGTATAATTACAAAAAAAACTATATAATTATAAAACTGAACGTTACTGAAACTGTATAATTACAAAATAAGTCTAAACCTAAAAAATATTGAAACCTTTCCCCTTGTACTATCGCCACACACATTACACCTCCAATTGTTCTCATTCGAAATATGCAAAAGGACTAATGTTTTCACCTCAATCTATGACGAATTACAGAGTTACAAATTTTACTCACTATTTTTTTTTATCATAAAACACTTAAGTCCTCATTTTTATTCACTGAGAAAGGTTTGGAATGTTTCTACTGCTTCTTTTCAGGAAAATTTTCACAAAGATTTTGATGGAGATTTTTTTTATTGGGATTTTTTTGCAGCATAGTGGTAAAAATAAGGAGTTAATACCCCATATTAAGAAAACGCCAATATCGTTTGAGACAATAATTCAGGTGGCGCTGAGACAAGATAAGTAGTCCTGCATTGTTATGTATTTCCATGGCAAAAGGCCTAAAATATTTATTTAAATACAAATTATTAGCGCAATGCCAAGTAGAACTAAAACAATGAAGAATATTCCTACTTATTCAAAATTATTTTACCTCTCAATTTATTTTTATCTCCCTATATTCTGTACTCTATACTATAACTATGAAAAAATAGTGGTTAGTTATACTCATAATGAGGGAACCCTTAATTTCAAAATAATCAAAAATACATATACTAAATACTAGGTCTTTCTGCTGTGTCTACTAATAATAGCAGCTACTTTACTAACACGCATTATGGCATGTAAATTGAATAAAATAAAAGATAAAATAAAAATAAAATAAATTTTCAAGCTTTTCCTCCAAAGGAGTTTTATCTTCTTTCTAACTCCATGTATAACACATTTTAAGACATCTTCCACACATTTAATATACTTTTGAAAATTTGTGTGTGTGTGTGACATGTGGATACAAAGCGACAAGAACGAATGTGTTCGTACCGCTACATTATTTAGATATGTAAGAATGCGTTACATGAAAAATTATAACTTAAATAGAATTATTACTAACTAGTGAGACCCGTAGGCATTCTGCCCTATAAGTAATAAACAACAACACGCAAGAAAGTTCCTACTTTTGTTGAGTTTGTTTACCGAGTTCAGTTGTATATCTCAAATAAAAAAATTTTAAATTATTATAAATAAAAGAACATCATGGTCTCACTTTCAGTATCTGATGTCATACGCTACATAAAGTTCCATGGTTACATCGCAGTTTTTCGCTGTGAAAGTAGTATAGTCATTGCGCTATGTAGGGAAAGGGCCGCCCACATCATGGACTCACTTTCAGTATCTGATGTTATACACTCATAAAACTCCGAGCCAACAGCCTTACCGTGCTGAAAACACCGGTTCTCGTTAGATCACCGAAGTCAAGCAGCATCGGGCGCGGTTAGTACTTGGGTGGGTGACCACCTGGGAACACCGTGTGCTGTTGGCACATTTCGGGAGCGGTAGCCCGGTGGTTTGCGCGTTGGATTTGCACGCTGCCACAACTGCCGCCGTGTTCATACGGAGTTCGATCACGTTAAACATGTGGGTCCGTAAATCTTTCCGAGAGGTTGGTGGTAGGGAAATGAGAGTACAGTCCCTGTGGATGCCTCCCTCACTGGGTTGCGGTCTAAATTGGGTGGCACTTCCCGGCCGTCCAAGCGGTTGCCTTACACCTTTCTGGTAGGTCGGACGGTCTGGGCCTCAACAACAGCAACACTCATAAAGCTCCAGAGTTCATGAAATGTTTATTCTTCATTGAAACCCGCTTGGCAACATTTTATAACAGCGTTACCCAGAGATAGATAGATGGACAGATAAATTAAGGTGTTTATATTATTAATTTGCATGATTAGAACTAATTATGGGGCATAATATTTTCAGAATAATACTTCTCATAAGTATAATAAATAATTTATTTTTCTGGAGAAATAACTTTTCACAGTGTAAAAAAAACAAACTAAGTTTGTTGAATAATAGGAAATATCTGTTTCATGTCAAAATAAGTGACATTCGTTTATCCAAGTAAATGCGTGTACGCCTCTCATAAATTAGTTCAACTGGCCACCATCAAAATAGTCACTCTGCGCGAGTTAGAGCGACAAAATTGAAATAAAGTGTGGTAATACATTTTCGTCACAGTTTTTGTTTCTGCGCATGCGATCATATATATTTTATATGCATGAGTATGCGATATGTCAAAATGTGCTTAGTTGACTATTTTTAACACTTATTACATATTCGTATTTTTATCGGTAGCCACAATGACCACCCTTGAGTTTCGTAGAACTTGTAGATTAGACGCACGGAAGATTGAGTTTACTGCGTGTTAAGGCGGAAAATTTAAAGCGATATAGAACATCCTGTTTCAGTCTTGATTTCAGACGAATCATTAATATTAATTTTTATTTCTGAACTAAAAAAATCTGATGTGGGCAGAACACTGCTTTCCCTATAGACTCAAATTCATTGTGTCTTTATTTCATTAATAATTCATTAAATTGAGTTTAATTGCACTAAGTAACACGGATAATTAACTTATGTACTAAATTTTATGAAATTTGGTCAATTAGTTTTTAAGCTAAAGTGTGTGCATACAAATTTCGCTGGCCATTTTAAAAAAAAAATGAAAAATTCAGGTTCTTTGATCCTGAATAGTACCAAATTCTAATCAGATCCAGGGTCACACTTACCTATAAAAATTTATGAAATTTGGTCAATTAGTTTTTGAGTTAGAGTAGATAGATACATTTCACAGACAGACTCACACACACACACACACACACACACACGCACAGAGAGAGAGAGAGAGAGAGAGAGACATCTCGTTAAAAATAGTTTTTTCGTGTTCTAGAGATGAGATCCCGAAATGTGCAGATCCGACGAAAACTCGACTTGCAATTTTCGACACGATTTCAATACTTTCCCTATACATTAGCATGTATTGTAGGGAAAGTAAAAATATACTAAATAAACAAATCATAAAAAGGAGATCAACTGTTATTTCAAACGATTTGCCAGTAAAACAGCCATTGAAATATAAATGGACATTCATAGGTTGGCAAGTGGTTGATGCACTGCCTTTTCAACGGAGCTATTAAGAATGTTTATTCTCTTTTTCACGCTGCTGCACTCAGGCTAGTTTTCGGAAAACCCACAAGTGATATCTCTAAGTGACAAGTTACTTATCTACCTACTATAGTTACTTATCTTACTACTATAGAATTTAAATATAAGATCTCAAGGGCGGGGTAAGAGGATATGATTAAGTGCCCAGAAGAGGATATAATTAAGTGCCCAGAAGAGGATATGATGAAGTGCCCAGACGAGGATATGATCTCCCTTTAAACTTCTAGCGAAGAGAAAAAGCATAAGGAAAATGTGTTTCATAAAATAGAGAGAATTTAAATCTAAGTTGTGCTTGGGGAGGGGGGTGTGACGACCGAAGTCGTGTCAGTCCCCAAGTCTTCAGAAAGAAGAAACTTGGGCCCAAGTGTGCTTCCAGTAGAGGTAGAGAAAGATAAGACGGGCGAGGGGCGCAGGGCTTTGAGGTTGAGTAAAGCTAACTGATAAAGGGGAGGGCTAACCAACTAAATAGGGTTCCCAAATGCAAGGGGAAAGGTACAGAATGGTTAAAAGTCACAATCTAATTGAGAAGTCATAAAATTATACTGGACGAGGCCGCTTACAGAGGAGGTAGATATCCCGTACGTGACGCCCAGGTAACGACCGAGGGTACGACCAGATAACGACAGAAAGTGAAAATCTTTATTGAACCATTGAACCCCTCAACCACTTCCAAAATTCGATGCTAAATCCATATCCTTCTACATTCAAACTTTATCTATAGCCAGTCTGAAAATTAGATATTTTAAGGGAAATATAATTTTTTTTTTGGAAGTGACATTTGTAAAACCGTAACCGAAAATGATCAGTGGAACTCCCTTCTACACGCACCAAAATTTGGTGCTGAATCCATACCAGTTATCATAAGCTCTGTCTATAGAGGGTTCTGATAAAAAAAGGAAACAAATTGAACCGCATATGAAAAAGAACCGAAATTGAAATTCTTGATGAATCCCCTAACAATTAAGGAACTTGATACTGAATTCATAATGTAAATGTGTAGATCGGAACTGACATCTTTAACACCGGAAGTGAAAGTACTTAGTGTGAACCCTACTCTAACTAGAATGTAATGCTAAATCTATGTCAATTTATGTAAATAAAACTGAAAATATGTCTGTATATATATATATATGTGTGTATGTGTGTGTGTGCGTGTGTGTGTGTATATGTATTTGACACCAATCATCAAGGAAGAAAGGCTGCACCGAATTTCATAAAATTTTGTGGGTATCCGTAAAATAGCCCTACTTAGAATTTACAGTGTATGTTTTGAATAAGTCAGACAGTTCTCAAGGTCAGACAAATTCTCGCGCTTTCACAACCTAACCATGTCAGGACTAACGTTCATAATTGTAATTCAATTGAAATATGTTATAATAGGATAGGAATCTGATAAATTTTGGGTGAGTTTCACATCTTTCTATTAATCTTCAGTTGCAATGTGGAAATAAATTATTTAAGCTTAAAACCTTTTCGGGGATGAGTTCAAACAGTTTAATAATAGCAAGTAAAAATTAATGAAGAACTGAAAGGGATATAACTGTTTGTTAAAATAACATATAAAATTCATATATTCGTGATGGAACTGTAGAATTTTGTTTCAAAAGCAAGCTTTCACTATTTCGCCTTCTTTGAAGAGGTATGAATTCTGTGCGGTGATGTGACGTATTTTCAAAAAAATATATGACAATTGAGTTTTACATAATAATTTGTTCATCTGGTTCATTGTCATGTAACAGATGTTTAGAATTCCCACCGGTTTATGAAGATGGTATTATCATAAGCGCATCATACAGGTAGAGCCGTTTTTATCAATTTGTCTAGATTTTTATCGATTTAGTAACATTTTCGTCAATTTCACAACATTAAAAAAGTGGCCAAGTTTGCGATATCTCGCCAAATCCATCGCCAAGCGTTAAACAGACTGATTGACGGAACTACTTATAGTTTCGTAGACTAGAAGATTATACCCGTGTATTATGTAGGAAAGATAGCTTTCAATGATACATTAATAATTTTAACCCTCTACACATACATGCATAATATATGCCTAGAAAGTATGTTAGGACTTGGTCAAAAGGTAGAATTTAACATTATGACAATCAAACATGTTTTGGGAACGCCTGAACACAACTGGAATGTTTCTGTGGAAAAGTATATGCGTAAATGAGTATGTGAACAATATTATCTATGAAACAAATTAAGCTTTTCAAACGACAGCTTTACATGATTATTACAGTTCATTTAAATGTAATTTTTTAACCCCCACTGCCTTATAAAGTGATATATCAAAGTAATTATAATCGATCATATTCAATAAAAATAATTTTATACATTTAATTTTACTCTGCAAAAAAATTGATATTTTCAAAAAGCTTGCGGACTGTATTTAAGAAAGTGCAAATATTTTGAGATGTAATACATAGATAAAATCTAAATTATGTGAGCAGCACATGAATTCCTCTAGTATATAAATTTTGTCTCTTTCTCTTTTGCCATTCATATTGATTGATTTAATATATATTCCCCTTTTCATTAGAAATGGCAATTTATTTAAAATGTATCAAATTTCCAGTTTTTCAGTTATTTAACTTTTACTTGGCAATTTGCTGTTTTTATGGACATTAAATCACTAAAATTCAAATAAAATGGAAACTTCGTTACAATGGTTCAACGGATTTGATGGGTATGATGTCTAATGAAGAATTCCACAAAAACCAATTATCTGCTACATTTAGATGTAAATTGTTTTATCTTTTACTTCAATTTTTTTTTTTTTTTCGGGCAAAAAAAAAAATTAGTTCTATTTTTTTTTACGAAAATTTAATGGGAAAGTAAATCACCAATTGTAAATATCATGAAAATTCTTCATCAGTTCTTGAGTTATAGTTGGCACATGCGTACATGAAATTTCAACTGAACGGACATGCACAATACACACTCATATAAAAAAACAATCGTACCTCTTAAATTATTGGGTTGTCCGGAAACTATGTTCGTTTTTTTTTTCTTTTGATATTGTTTGAGCTGGCTCACCAGGCTCAGACCATGATCTTTTGCCTTCAATGTTACTGTGAACATTCCATTTTTCATCACCAGTTATCATCAATCGTTCCAAAAATTGATCATTTTGGATACGCTTCAAAAGTAAATCACACATGCCGATACGTTGTGTTAAGTAAATCCTTGAAGTTCATGTGGGATAAAAACATCGAGCGTTTTCCGTAACTAAGCTTTTTTAAATGGTCATCAATGGTTGTTTTGGATGAATTTAGAATCTTAGAATCTCAGCAAGCTCACGCGCAATTATTTGACGATCAGCTTCTATACATGCTTTAGATTCGTCATCATAAATCTCAGTTGGTCCACAAGAACGTTTTACACTTTCAGCTCAAAAATCACAAGAAAGAAATTTTGCAAACCAATTCTGCCATATGCCTTTTATTAGTGTATCATCACCATACACAGCACAAACCTTTTTGTGTGCATCTACAGCTCTTACGGAAATAAAAAAGGAAAACTTTTACGGAAATGGAAAAGAAAAATGTGACTAAAATGTTTATTTTTATCTTCCATTCTTCAACGTAAAACGCAACGGCAAGGATGTCGTAAATAAATCCCGTTAATATTTTATGTTTGGTGTTTCTAAACCACTCTGGATTTATATCGGTATTTTAATTTTTTTTATTATTATTCTACTAGCAGATCCACAATGTATATCATATTAACAGTTTAATCAGTAGGTCCGCCATTTCATTTCCGTAAATACCACAGTGAGGGAATCCGTAAAATCAAACAAATCTCCACCCTCTTAACTTGATAACACATTTCAATAATAACCACGGCCGCCCTTTATTAATTGCGATCCTACTTTGTATATGATAAAAACGGTCCAATTACGATTACAATCTTCCTTCTTGAATGAGTTGAACATTTTCTATCACGGATTCTTTGCACCCAGGCAGCAGGCATCATCAGCGGTGACTAATAAGAAAATCCCTGCTAAAAACATCACCTCTAAAAATGGGTATTTCAAAATATTGATCGTTGGCTACGATCACCTTAGCTGGTAAATAAGTAAAAGAAAGGAAAATTAAAATTAAAGTTGCAGTTAAAATCAATTTTACGAATATTTTAGAAATATTAATTACTTTAAAACATACCAACACAGGCCTGTTACACTTAAATATTGTTAAATTTTGTTAGAACTTTATTCAGAAATTGTAGAAAATTCAAATAATTAAATATGTTTAACATGTTCATTTAATGACATGCTGGATGCAAAGGTTTTACAGCTATTTCACAGACCAAATGCGAGCGCGGATCCAAAAGTAACTGAACGGTCCTGCAGAAGACTAGACACATGATATGATCAGTGTATGTAAGATTTAATGGTCTTTACAAAATAACGAAGTAGTGCTCAATAACTCTAAATTGATATAAGAGAAATTTGAATTAACCCTACGCAGTGCATTTTCATGCCGCGCTCATAGCCAGCCAATGTTATCCGAAGAAGATAAACAGACCACGGTTATTTGTTATATCTGTTACCGGCAAAGTTTGAAATCCGGCATTCTATAGAATCCCTAGGCATTGTATATAATGTCTAAAATTAGCCGGCAATGTATGAAACGATTAATATTTCATACATTTCCTAGGCATTCTATAAAATGCCAAATAATAAACTGGCAAAGTATGAAACACATCTCCGATTCATTCCTTTTTTCACATTTTGCCTAAATAGCATCTGTCATTCTATAGAATGCCTAGGTATTATATACAATGCCTAGGGAAGGTATATAATAATTCTCATATTTCATACTTTGCCTAAAGAAAGTCGGTATTCTATAAAATGCCTAGGTATTCAATAGAATGGCGGCATTTCATACATTGCCGGTAACATGACCGGCAATGTATGAAAGCCGGCATTCTATAGAATACCTAGGCATTATATAGAATACCGAAAACTGGTTGGCAATCTATGAAACGATTAACATTTCATACATTTCCTAGGCATTCTATAGAATACCAAATGACAAACCGGCCAAGTATGAAATACATCTCCGATTCATTCCTTTTCTCATACTTTATCTAAATAACATTTGTCATTAAATAGAATGCCTAGGTATTATATGCAATGCCGAGGGAAAGTATATAATAATTCTCATATTTCATATGTTGCCTATAAACGGCCGGTATTCTATAAAATGCCTAGTTATTCTATGGAATGGTGTGGTGGCCGAGCGGTCAAAGAGGCAGGCGTTTCCTCGTGATGGCTCGGCTGCCAGATTGCGGGTTCGGGTTCCGCCTGCGGGCATGGATGTTGTGATGTCTTATTGGGCAGAGGTCGGACTTCTACCTTAGGGGTGCCCCGGGTCTTAGACCTAACAGAAGCAGCGGAAATTTCTTTCCTTAATTAGGACACGCGAACAACAACAACATTCTATGGAATGCCGGCATTTCATGCATTGCCGGTAACATATTTATTATACGTACTTACAGCAGCCTTGCTCGTTGGTAGCTGCCTGGATTGAATAGTTTATGTGGTGAGCATTTCCAGCTCAAACAAAATCATTTATTATCTAAATTTAACTTTTAAAATATTACTTGTATGTATAGACAGCTTGAAAAAATAATCCACCTTTAATTTTTCACAATCTCATACTCTATGGAAAGATAGCATAATGTTATCTGTGTCGGAGTTTAACTAAGGATTGCCTAAGTTACTGGCAGTGACAACATTTTCTTACTACTTCTGATCCTATAATAAAATAAATTAATAATTTAAACTTGAAATGATAGAATTAGTGCCAATATGAAATCCACATCAAAAATCATTTCTATTTGTTCAATTATTAAACGATTTTAGCACCTGTGGGCATAGTGAATTGTAATGAAACCATCTGCTTAAAATTTACTCTTACCCCCCACCCCGCCTATCATATTGTATCAATTGTAAATAAATTATATTTCAATACCCCAAAATATACCGAATGCTAAAAATGGGAGTGGTGAAATGTGGGCGTGACCATGTACACAAATGATACATATATCAGCTATTTACAGATATATCTCGTAAATATTTTCTAAACAATGCTTATTTGCTATAATTTCTTGGTAAACTTACCTAAATGAATATAGATCTCCGCGTACTAATTAATGACCCCTCTCGTATTCTAAATTTTCTCCCTCGTGTTAACGCAAAGCTACAAATTTTTAATAAATATCTTATAAATTGTATCACTGGCCACGGACCCTTTCTTGATTATCTCCATTATTTTAAATTTAAACTCACATCTAATTGCCCTGTAACTCTTATGGAGATGCCGACCACTATGTATTTTCTTGTCCCTTTTCAAAAAATTTTCACTTAGTTAAACCTGCTCCTTCTCATCGTGCGGCTTGGTTTTCCAAGGTCTGCCAAAATAATACTTTGATTAATAAACTTAAAAACTGTATTCTCATTGCCAGAGATGTCTCAAACCGTGTCTAGTGAGCCTGTGAATGAATGCTTCCTGCTTTCGACTTTTGGTGATCAATATTGTCTGCGCTGTTCCTGGGTTGTGTTGTGTTGTGTTTCCTTTCTTGTTGCGTTCTGTTTTCCGTGTTATATTTTGCGCTGTTTATGTTTTTGTTTTGTTTTTACATTTGCGTTGTTTGTGTTATTCTTGTATTGTTTTGTTATTTGTTGTTTGTTTTTAGTGAATTTCTATTTTAATTGCATTTTGTGACCATGTTCACAAATCTCATTCTGTTTTAAATATGCAGCCTCTCACCTTTTGGTGAAACTTCTAAATTAATTAATTAATTATAATAATACTCAAGTAAAAAAAAATGTAATATCTCATATCATGTTAATTCTTCATACTTTTACTCTTTTAAATCGATGTATTGTATCTATCTATTGCTGTTAACTCTCTGATGCTTTGCTTCACTATATGTATCATATGTAAATTTTTATATTTAAAATAAACTTCTGGCTGGCGGATTGCTGGGATGGGGGTGGTTGCGGCTGTGGTGTGCCTTGCGTGGGATCGGTATGCCTTGTTTCCCGGCCGTCCATTTTTGCTGCTCTATATCTCCGGATGAGTCGGACAGCCTGGGTTTTCGACCTATCAACACCGAATTTCACAGAAAAATACTGTTACAGTCAAAAACGGAATCTGCAGGAAATGGTATATTATAGTAAGCGTAAAATATTTGAAGACCCCATCCAAAAATATAGGACATTTATGTTATGTACTTTGTGTGATACGGATCCTGAACAATGCGAAAACGAGCGAGCAACTTAAAATAATTTGCTAATATAGCACCTCTTGTAACAGACAAAGAACGGAAAAATCATCTAACTATTTTAGACATTTATGTTCCTGACAACTATATTTCACAGCATTTACTATTAAATCATATGACGATTTTCTGAAAGCTGTTTCAGAATTTCAACAATTTTCAGTTAACCAGGGAGATGCTGAAATGCTAGAAATCTTAAACAATGCATGATTTTTAACTGAATGTCGCATCATTTGTAAGATATACATTATTTTAAAAGAATTTGGTTCTAGACGGGCTCGTGTTTCGACTAGCTCCTAATTTCGCCATTTTCACCATGCCGCCAAGTCCCGTGTCATGTTCTTTGTACGCCTTTAGGAAAGCGTTCGGATCTGAGAAGTCCATTGCGGACTTCAAAAGATTCCAAGCGCAATTCTCTCCTGTTGGCACTTATAAGAAAAGCAGTCATCCTGACTTAGACAATGCGGAGATGGATTATGAGGAAATTGTTAATCTCGTTGAAGATCAGCTGAGAGATTTGGCGATCTTATTCTCCTAAAAGCTAGAGCAGAGCTGGCCACGAAAGAGAGGAATGCTGATTCAGGTAAACGTCCCACGAGTTCTTCTTGTGAGATTTTTGTTAACTCTCAGAACTTTACGATGCCTAATTTTGCGTCTACCTCGACCAATTCTTGTAGTTTTAAACTTCAAGCCGAAGCTGTAAAACACACTCTTAACTGACTCAGATGACGAAAATTGTAAAAAAAAATGCCAAACAGGCATGCGGCTTGTATTGAGACCGTGATTCCCCCCCCCCCCTCCCTCCTCTCCCAACTGTAATTCCACAAGAACCAATTATCTGCTACATATAGATGTAATTTGTTTCATCTTTTACTTCATTTTTTAAAAATTTTTGAATGAAAACAAAGAACTACTTCTATTGTTTTTTTATTTTCACGAAAATTTATAGGAAACCAAGGTAAATCACCAAATATAAATATCGTGAAAATTGTTCATCAGTTCGTGAGTTATAATTGAAATATGCGAACATGAAATTTCAACTGAAAGGACATGCACAACACGCGCATATAAAAACTAATGGTGCCTCTGAAAATATTGAGTTGAAAGTATCTCCGTTTTTTTTTCTTTTGATAAATATCAGCTTTTGATGTTTGAGCTGGCTCACCAGGTTCGGACCATGATCTTTTGACCTCAATGGTACAGTAATAAATCCATTTTACCGTAACCAGTTATCAATCGCTCCAAAAATGAATCATTTTGGAAACACTTCAAAATCAAATCACACATGCCGCGATACGTTGTGTTAAATAAATTCCTTGAAGTTTATGTGGAATCCAAACATCGAGTTTTTTTCATAACTAAGCTTTTTTAAATAGTCATCAATGGTTGTTTTGAATGAATTCAGAATCTCAGCAAGCTCACCCGCAGTTAGTTATGTGACGACCAGCTTCAATAACTGCTTTATATTCGTCATCATCCATCTCAGTTGGTTCACAAGAACGTGTTGCACTTTGATTTAAAAACCACCAGAACGAAATTTTGCAAACGAATTCTTCCATATGCCTTCTGTTCGTGCATCATCAACATACACAGCACAAACTTTTTGTATGCATCTGCATCTCTTTCATTTTTAGGAAAATAGTAAAGTAAAATGTGATGAAAATGTTTAGTTTTATCTTCCATTCTTCAACCTAAAACGGCTACGTTAACATACCGCGATTTTGATAAGTTTTATTTAAAACGCACGCTGAAATATCAGTTGACATAATGCGTTCTCAAAAAATTATTTCATAGAATCGTCTGCGCTCTACAATATCTACATTACAGTAAACCGAAATTAGTTTCCGAACAACCCAATAGTTGAATCGTGTTCTAACATCCATAACATGTGGAAATTTAATAAAAACACGATTTCGAGTACTCGACTCTGCTACAATAATTTTACTATACACAGTATATTATGTGTTACTTTTAATGTAAAAATGCTTTAAATATTGATGAAAACACAGCGTAAGACTCCACAGCTGAATTCTCAGGTTCAAAAGTGCTGTTAGAAAAAGGATAAAATCTATACAAAATTATAACAAAATGTAAATACGGTAAAGAATTTTTTACAGCAAATGCACTTAGACAAATCATCTATTAACCCTTATGTGGCACACATTGACGCCTGAAGTTAGAACAAAGAACAACAAAAGTACAATAATCAACAAGAGTCCGGCTGCTTTATGAGCTCTCTAGTTCTCCAATACTGTGCATCGACGTCTTTTCTGATAATACCAAACGTTCTAACAGATGGTCACTGTCCATATCATCCGTCGCTCTGCAAAGAACACATACTGCGCTATTGTAGATGTTAATATGATAGAGTAGATTTTTGATAGGATTTCATGCCCTGTCAATAATCTGAAACCCTGTTGTGCTATATAACGAAGGCCGGAAAGGGTGTCGTAAATAAATAGTGTTAATATGTTATGCTTTGTGTTACCAAACCACTCTGAATTTATATCGGTATTTTAATTTTTTTATTATTATTATTCTAATAGCAGATCCACAATGTA
Organism: Amaurobius ferox; assembly: GCA_951213105.1. Taxonomy (NCBI): domain Eukaryota; kingdom Metazoa; phylum Arthropoda; class Arachnida; order Araneae; family Amaurobiidae; genus Amaurobius; species Amaurobius ferox. Next base: position 46,371,595 of record OX578146.1, read on the forward strand.
TATCATGTTAACAGTTTTGGAGAGTACGTGTCCCCTTTTTGATCAGTAGGTCCGCCATTTCATTTCCGTAAATACCACAGTGAACGATTCTTAGAATCAGACAAAATCTCTACTCTCTTAACTTGATCACACATTTCAATGATAACCTCTGCCGCCCTTTAATAATTGCGATCCTACTTTGTATATGATAAAAACCGTCCAATTGAGATTACAATCTTCAGTCTTGAATGAGTTGAACATTTATCTATCACGGATACTTTGCACCCACGCAGCAGGCATAGTCAGCGGTGACTGGTAAGAAAGTCCCTGCTAAAGACATCACCCCCTAAAACTGGGCATTTCAAAATATTAATCGCTGGCTACTATCATCTCAGATGGTAAATAAGTAAAAGAAAAGGAAATTAAAATTAAAGTTACAGTTAAAATCAATTTTATGACCATTTTAGAAATATTAATTACATTTAAAACATACCAACACGCGCCTGTCACACGTAAATGTTGTTAAATTTTGTTAGAACTTTATTCAGAAATTGCAGAAAATTCAAAGTATTAAATATGTTTTACGTGTGTATTTAATAGCATGCTGGATGCACGGGTTTTACAATCGTTTCATAAACCAAATGCGGCCGCGGATCCAGACGCAACTGAACGGTCCTGCAGAAGACCAGACATATGATGTGTTCAGTGTATGTAAGATTTAATGGTATTTACAAAATAACGACGTTGTGCTCAATAGCTCTAAATTGATATTAGAGAAATTTTAATTAACGCTGCACTGTGCATTTTCATGCTGCGCTCATAGCCAGCCAATGTTATCCAAAGAAGATAAATGACCACAGTTATTTGTTCTATTTATTAAATTTGCAGCAGCCTTCCTTATTCGCTGCATCTGCCTAGAAATAAGTCTTTTATGAATGTAAATTCACATTTAAATGAAATAATTTTTTATCAAACTTAAACTTTAAAAATATTACCGGAATGTATAGATAGTGTGAAAAAATAATTCACTTTTAGTATTTCACAATCTCATACTCTGTAGAGAGATAGAATAATATTATCTGCGTTGGAGTTTAACTCAGGATTATCTAAGTGAGTGCCAGTGAAAACATTTTCCTACTACTTTTCATAATATAACAAAATAAAATTAATAATTTAGACTGGAAATGACAGATATAGTGCCAATATGAAATCCACACAAAAATATTATTTCTATTTGTTCAATTATTAAATAGAGTAGAGTAATATAGCACCTGTGGGCATGGCGATTTGTAATGAAACTATCTGCATAAAAAAATTTACCCCCCCCCCCGTCTTTCATACGTTTTTATTGTAAATAAATTATATTTCAATACCTCAAGAAAACACCGAATGCAAAAAATGGGAGTGGTGAAATGTGGGCGTGATCATGTACACAAATGATACATATATCAGATGTTCACAAATAAATCTCGTAAATATTTTTTACACAATACTTATTTTTTATAATTGAATCAGAATTTCCAATGCATTAAAATATGTATACAGTTCTCCAAAAATTAAACCAGAAGCATTATCGAGCATAATTCATAAAGTTCTACACCAATCCCCACCACCGACCACACAAATAGCTACTGTATGCCTTAGGGTCATTCGTGTGTTCTGGGTTTTTAATTTTTTCACCAATCCTCACCAAATTTCACGAAAAAATACTGTTACAGTCAAAAACGGGATCTACTGGAAATGGTATATTGTATTAAGCGTAAAATATTTGAAGATCCCGTCCAAAAATATAGCAAATTTATGTTATGTACTCTGTGTGAAACGGAACCTGCACATTGCGGAAACGAGCGAGCAATTTAAAATAATTTGCTAATAGAGCACATATTGTAACGGACAAAGAACGGAAAAATCATCCAACTATTTTAGACATTTATGTTCCCTGGCAACTATATTTCATAGCATTTACTATTACATCATATGACGATTTTCTGAAAGCTATTTCAAATAATCATTTAATTTTCGTTTAATAAGGAGATGCTGAAATGCTAGAAATATTAATCAATGCATGATTTTAAACTGAATGTCGCATCATTAGTAATATATACACTATTTTGAAAGAATTTGGTTCTGGACCGGGTCGTGTTTCGACTAGCTCCTGATTTCAGCACTTTCACCATGCCTCCAAGCCCCGTGACAGGTTTTTTGCACGCCTTTAGGAAAACGTTCGGATCTGAGAAGTCCATTGCGGACTTCAAAAGATTCCAAGCGCAATTCTCTCCTGTTGGCACTTATAAGAAAAGCAGTCATCCTGACTTAGACAATGCGGACGATGGATTATGAGAAATTGTTAATCTCCTTGAAGATCAGCTGAGAGAATTGGCGATCTTATTCTCCTGAAAGCTAGAGCAGAGCTGGCCACGAAAGAGAGGAATGCTGATTCAGGTAAGCGTCCCACGAGTTCTTCTTGTGAGATTTTTGTTAACTCTCAGAACTTTACGATGCCTAATTTTGCCTCTACCTCGACCAATTCTTGTAGATTTAAACTTCAAGCCGAAGCTGTAAAACACACCCTTAAGACTCAGACGATGAAAATTGTAAAAAAAAAATGCCAAACAGGCATGCGGCTTTTATTGACACCGTGATCCCCCCCTCCCTCCTCTCCCAACTGTAATTCCACAAAAACCAATTATCTGCTACATATAGATGTAATTTGCTTCATCTTTTGGTTCATTTTTTTAAAATTTTTTAATGAAAGCAAAGAACTACTTCTACGTTTTATTTTCACGAAAATTTATAGGGAACCAGGGTAAATCACCAACTATATATATCATGAAAATTCTTCATCAGTTCGTGAGTTATGATTGGAATATGAGAACACGAAATTTCAACTGAACGGACATGCACAACACGCGCATATAAAAACTAATCGTGGCTCTGATAATATTGAGTTGAAACTATCTCCGTTTTTTTTTTCTTTTGATAAATATCAACTTTTAATGTTTGAGCTGGAATCACCGGGTTCGGGCCATGATCTTTTGACTTCAATGTACAGTAATAAATCCATTTTACCGTAACCAGTTATCAATCGCTCCAAAAATGAATCATTTTGGAAACACTTCAAAATCAAATCACACATGCCGCGATACGTTGTGTTAAATAAATTCCTTGATGTTTATGTGGAATCCAAACATAGAGTTTTTTTCATAACTAAGCTTTTTTAAATAGTCATCAATGGTTGTTTTGAATGAATTTAGAATCTCAGCAAGCTCACCCGCAGTTAGTTATGTGACGACCAGCTTCAATAACTGCTTTATATTCGTCATCATCCATCTCGGTTCACAAGAACGTGTTGCACTTTGATTTAAAAACCACCAGAACGAAATTTTGCAAACGAATTCTTCCATATGCCTTCTGTTCGTGCATCATCACCATACCCAGAACTAATTTTTTGTATGCATCTGCAGCTCTTTTATTTTTAGGAAAATAGTAAAGTAAAATGTGATGAAAATGTTTAGTTTTACCTTCCATTCTTCAACCTTGAACGGCTACGCAAACATACCGCGATTTTGATAAGTTTTATTTAAAACGCACGCTGAAATGTCAGTTGACATAATGCGTTCTCAAAAAATTATTTCATAGGATCGTCTGCGCTCTACAATATCTACATTACTGTAAACCGAAATTAGTTTCCGAACAACCCAATAGTTGAATCGTGTTCTAACATCCATAAAATGTGGAAATTTAATAAAAACACGACTTCGAGAACTCGACTCTGCTACAATAATTTTACTATACACAATATATTACGTGTTATTTTTAATGTAAAAATGCTTTAAATATTGATGAATAAACAGCGTAAGACTCCACAGCTGAATTCTCAGGTTCAAAAGTGATGTTAGAAAAAGGATAAAATCTATACAAAAATAATAACAAAATGTAAATGCGGTAAAGGATTTTTTACAGCAAATGCACTTAGACAAATCATGTATTAACCCCTATGTGGCACACATTGACGCCTGAAGTTGGAACAAAGAACAACAAAAGTACAATAATCAACAAGAGTCCGGCTGCTTTATGAGCTCTCTAGTTCTCCAATACTGTGCATCGACGTCTTTTCTGATAATACCAAACGTTGTAACAGATGGTCACTGTCCATACCATCCGTCGCTCTGCAAAGGACATATACTGCGCTATTGTAGATCCATACCAACCGTTGCTCTGCAAAGAACACATACTGCGCTATTGTAGATGTTAATATGATAGAGTAGATGTTAGATAGGATTTCATGCCCTGTCAATAATCTGAAACCCTGTTGTGCTATATAACGAAGGCCGGAAAGGGTGTCGTAAATAAATAGTGTCAATATGTTATGCTTTGTGTTACCAAACCACTCTGGATTTATATCGGTATTTTAATTTTTTTATTATTATTACTCTACAAGCAGATTCACAACGTAAATCATGTTAACAGTTTTGGAGAGTACGTGTCCCCTTTTTGATCAGTAGGTCCGCCATTTCATTTCCGTAAATACCACAGTGAGCGATTCTTAGAATCAGACAAAATCTCTACTCTCTTAACTTGATCACACATTTCAATGATAACCTCTGCCGCCCTTTAATAATTGCGATCCTACTTTCTATATGATAAAAACCGTCCAATTGAGATTACAATTTTCAGTCTTGAATGAGATGAACATTTATCTATCACGGATTCTTTGCACCCACGCAGCAGGCATAGTCAGCGGTGACTGGTAAGAAAGTCCCTGCTAAAGACATCACCCCCTAAAACTGGGCATTTCAAAATATTAATCGCTGGCTACTATCATCTCAGCTGGTAAATAAGTAAAAGAAAAGAAAATTAAAGTTACAGTTAAAATCAATTTTATGACCATTTTAGAAATATTAATTACATTTAAAACATACCAACACGCGCCTGTCACACGTAAATGTTGTTAAATTTTGTTAGAACTTTATTCAGAAATTGCAGAAAATTCAAAGTATTAAATATGTTTAACGTGTTTATCTAATAGCATGCTGGATGCACGGGTTTTACAATCGTTTCATAAACCAAATGCGGCCGCGGATCCAGACGCAACTGAACGGTCCTGCAGAAGACCAGACATATGATATGTTCAATGTATGCAAGATTTAATGGTATTTACAAAATAACGAAGTTGTGCTCAATAGCTCTAAATTGATATTAGAGAAATTTTAATTAACGCTGCATTGTGCATTTTCATGCTGCGCTCATAGCCAGCCAATATTATCCAAAGAAGATAAATGAACCACAGTTATTTGTTCTATTTATTAAATTTGCAGCAGCCTTCCTTATTCGGTTCAGCAATCTAGAAATAAATGATCTCCGCATCTGAAGTTCACATTTAAATGAAATAATTTTTTATCAAACTTAAACTTTAAAAATATTACCGGAATGTATAGATAGTGTGAAAAAATAATTCACTTTTAATATTTTACAATCTCATACTCTGTATAGAGATAGAATAATATCATCTGCGTTGGAGTTTAACTCAGGATTATCTAAGTGAGTGCCAGTGAAAACATTTTCCTACTACTTCTCATCCTATAACAAAATAAAATTAATAATTTAGACTTGAAATGACAGATATAGTGCCAATATGAAATCCACACAAAAATATTATTTCTATTTGTTCAATTATTAAATAGAGTAGTGTAATATAGCACCTGTAGGCATGGCGATTTGTAATGAAACTATCTGCATAAAAAAATTTACCCCTCCCCCCGTCTTTCATACGTTTTTATTGTAAATAAATTATATTTCAATACCTCAAGAAAACACCGAATGCAAAAAATGGGAGTGGTGAAATGTGGGCGTGATCATGTACACAAATGATACATATATCAGATGTTCACAAATAAATCTCGTAAATATTTTTTACACAATACTTATTTTTTATAATTGAATCAGAATTTCCAATGCATTAAAATATGTATACAGTTCTCCAAAAATTAAACCAGAAGCATTATCGAGCATAATTCATAAAGTTCTACACCAATCCCCACCACCGACCACACAAATAGCTACTGTATGCCTTAGGGTCATTCGTGTGTTCTGGGTTTTTAATTTTTTCACCAATCCTCACCAAATTTCACGAAAAAATACTGTTACAGTCAAAAACGGGATCTACTGGAAATGGTATATTGTATTAAGCGTAAAATATTTGAAGATCCCGTCCAAAAATATAGCAAATTTATGTTATGTACTCTGTGTGAAACGGAACCTGCACATTGCGGAAACGAGCGAGCAATTTAAAATAATTTGCTAATAGAGCACATATTGTAACGGACAAAGAACGGAAAAATCATCCAACTATTTTAGACATTTATGTTCCCTGGCAACTATATTTCATAGCATTTACTATTACATCATATGACGATTTTCTGAAAGCTATTTCAAATAATCATTTAATTTTCGTTTAATAAGGAGATGCTGAAATGCTAGAAATATTAATCAATGCATGATTTTAAACTGAATGTCGCATCATTAGTAATATATACACTATTTTGAAAGAATTTGGTTCTGGACCGGGTCGTGTTTCGACTAGCTCCTGATTTCAGCACTTTCACCATGCCTCCAAGCCCCGTGACAGGTTTTTTGCACGCCTTTAGGAAAACGTTCGGATCTGAGAAGTCCATTGCGGACTTCAAAAGATTCCAAGCGCAATTCTCTCCTGTTGGCACTTATAAGAAAAGCAGTCATCCTGACTTAGACAATGCGGACGATGGATTATGAGAAATTGTTAATCTCCTTGAAGATCAGCTGAGAGAATTGGCGATCTTATTCTCCTGAAAGCTAGAGCAGAGCTGGCCACGAAAGAGAGGAATGCTGATTCAGGTAAGCGTCCCACGAGTTCTTCTTGTGAGATTTTTGTTAACTCTCAGAACTTTACGATGCCTAATTTTGCCTCTACCTCGACCAATTCTTGTAGATTTAAACTTCAAGCCGAAGCTGTAAAACACACCCTTAAGACTCAGACGATGAAAATTGTAAAAAAAAAATGCCAAACAGGCATGCGGCTTTTATTGACACCGTGATCCCCCCCTCCCTCCTCTCCCAACTGTAATTCCACAAAAACCAATTATCTGCTACATATAGATGTAATTTGCTTCATCTTTTGGTTCATTTTTTTAAAATTTTTTAATGAAAGCAAAGCGACTTCTACGTTTTATTTTCACGAAAATTTATAGGGAACCAGGGTAAATCACCAACTATATATATCATGAAAATTCTTCATCAGTTCGTGAGTTATGATTGGAATATGAGAACACGAAATTTCAACTGAACGGACATGCACAACACGCGCATATAAAAACTAATCGTGGCTCTGATAATATTGAGTTGAAACTATCTCCGTTTTTTTTTTCTTTTGATAAATATCAACTTTTAATGTTTGAGCTGGAATCACCGGGTTCGGGCCATGATCTTTTGACTTCAATGTACAGTAATAAATCCATTTTACCGTAACCAGTTATCAATCGCTCCAAAAATGAATCATTTTGGAAACACTTCAAAATCAAATCACACATGCCGCGATACGTTGTGTTAAATAAATTCCTTGATGTTTATGTGGAATCCAAACATAGAGTTTTTTTCATAACTAAGCTTTTTTAAATAGTCATCAATGGTTGTTTTGAATGAATTTAGAATCTCAGCAAGCTCACCCGCAGTTAGTTATGTGACGACCAGCTTCAATAACTGCTTTATATTCGTCATCATCCATCTCGGTTCACAAGAACGTGTTGCACTTTGATTTAAAAACCACCAGAACGAAATTTTGCAAACGAATTCTTCCATATGCCTTCTGTTCGTGCATCATCACCATACCCAGAACTAATTTTTTGTATGCATCTGCAGCTCTTTTATTTTTAGGAAAATAGTAAAGTAAAATGTGATGAAAATGTTTAGTTTTACCTTCCATTCTTCAACCTTGAACGGCTACGCAAACATACCGCGATTTTGATAAGTTTTATTTAAAACGCACGCTGAAATGTCAGTTGACATAATGCGTTCTCAAAAAATTATTTCATAGGATCGTCTGCGCTCTACAATATCTACATTACTGTAAACCGAAATTAGTTTCCGAACAACCCAATAGTTGAATCGTGTTCTAACATCCATAAAATGTGGAAATTTAATAAAAACACGACTTCGAGAACTCGACTCTGCTACAATAATTTTACTATACACAATATATTACGTGTTATTTTTAATGTAAAAATGCTTTAAATATTGATGAATAAACAGCGTAAGACTCCACAGCTGAATTCTCAGGTTCAAAAGTGATGTTAGAAAAAGGATAAAATCTATACAAAAATAATAACAAAATGTAAATGCGGTAAAGGATTTTTTACAGCAAATGCACTTAGACAAATCATGTATTAACCCCTATGTGGCACACATTGACGCCTGAAGTTGGAACAAAGAACAACAAAAGTACAATAATCAACAAGAGTCCGGCTGCTTTATGAGCTCTCTAGTTCTCCAATACTGTGCATCGACGTCTTTTCTGATAATACCAAACGTTGTAACAGATGGTCACTGTCCATACCATCCGTCGCTCTGCAAAGGACATATACTGCGCTATTGTAGATCCATACCAACCGTTGCTCTGCAAAGAACACATACTGCGCTATTGTAGATGTTAATATGATAGAGTAGATGTTAGATAGGATTTCATGCCCTGTCAATAATCTGAAACCCTGTTGTGCTATATAACGAAGGCCGGAAAGGGTGTCGTAAATAAATAGTGTCAATATGTTATGCTTTGTGTTACCAAACCACTCTGGATTTATATCGGTATTTTAATTTTTTTATTATTATTACTCTACAAGCAGATTCACAACGTAAATCATGTTAACAGTTTTGGAGAGTACGTGTCCCCTTTTTGATCAGTAGGTCCGCCATTTCATTTCCGTAAATACCACAGTGAGCGATTCTTAGAATCAGACAAAATCTCTACTCTCTTAACTTGATCACACATTTCAATGATAACCTCTGCCGCCCTTTAATAATTGCGATCCTACTTTCTATATGATAAAAACCGTCCAATTGAGATTACAATTTTCAGTCTTGAATGAGATGAACATTTATCTATCACGGATTCTTTGCACCCACGCAGCAGGCATAGTCAGCGGTGACTGGTAAGAAAGTCCCTGCTAAAGACATCACCCCCTAAAACTGGGCATTTCAAAATATTAATCGCTGGCTACTATCATCTCAGCTGGTAAATAAGTAAAAGAAAAGAAAATTAAAGTTACAGTTAAAATCAATTTTATGACCATTTTAGAAATATTAATTACATTTAAAACATACCAACACGCGCCTGTCACACGTAAATGTTGTTAAATTTTGTTAGAACTTTATTCAGAAATTGCAGAAAATTCAAAGTATTAAATATGTTTAACGTGTTTATCTAATAGCATGCTGGATGCACGGGTTTTACAATCGTTTCATAAACCAAATGCGGCCGCGGATCCAGACGCAACTGAACGGTCCTGCAGAAGACCAGACATATGATATGTTCAATGTATGCAAGATTTAATGGTATTTACAAAATAACGAAGTTGTGCTCAATAGCTCTAAATTGATATTAGAGAAATTTTAATTAACGCTGCATTGTGCATTTTCATGCTGCGCTCATAGCCAGCCAATATTATCCAAAGAAGATAAATGAACCACAGTTATTTGTTCTATTTATTAAATTTGCAGCAGCCTTCCTTATTCGGTTCAGCAATCTAGAAATAAATGATCTCCGCATCTGAAGTTCACATTTAAATGAAATAATTTTTTATCAAACTTAAACTTTAAAAATATTACCGGAATGTATAGATAGTGTGAAAAAATAATTCACTTTTAATATTTTACAATCTCATACTCTGTATAGAGATAGAATAATATCATCTGCGTTGGAGTTTAACTCAGGATTATCTAAGTGAGTGCCAGTGAAAACATTTTCCTACTACTTCTCATCCTATAACAAAATAAAATTAATAATTTAGACTTGAAATGACAGATATAGTGCCAATATGAAATCCACACAAAAATATTATTTCTATTTGTTCAATTATTAAATAGAGTAGTGTAATATAGCACCTGTAGGCATGGCGATTTGTAATGAAACTATCTGCATAAAAAAATTTACCCCCCCCCCCCCGTCTTTCATACGTTTTTATTGTAAATAAATTATATTTCAATACCTCAAGAAAACACCGAATGCAAAAAATGGGAGTGGTGAAATGTGGGCGTGATCATGTACACAAATGATACATATATCAGATGTTCACAAATAAATCTCGTAAATATTTTTTACACAATACTTATTTTTTATAATTGAATCAGAATTTCCAATGCATTAAAATATGTACACAGTTCTCCAAAAATTAAACCAGACGCATTATCCTATATAATTCATAAAGTTCTACACCAATCCCCACCACCGAGCACACAAATAGCTACTGTAAGCCTTCGGGTCATTCCATTCGTGTGGTCCGGGTTTTTAATTTTTTCACCAATCCCCACCAAATTTCACGAAAAAATACTGTTACAGTCAAAAACGGGATCTGCTGGAAATGGTATATTGTATTAAGCGTAAAATATTTGAAGATCCCGTCCAAAAATATAGCAAATTTATGTTATGTACTCTGTGTGAAACGGAACCTGCACATTGCGGAAACGAGCGAGCAATTTAAAATAATTTGCTAATAGAGCACATATTGTAACGGACAAAGAACGGAAAAAATCATCCAACTATTTTAGACATTTATGTACCCTGGCAACTATATTTCACAGCATTTACTATTAAATCATATGACGATTTTCCGAAAGCTATTTCAAATAATCATTTGATTTTCATTTAATAAGGAGATGCTGAAATGCTAGAAATATTAATCAATGCATGATTTTAAACTGAATGTCGCATCATTAGTAATATATACACTATTTTGGAAGAATTTGGTTCTGGACCGGGTCGTGTTTCGACTAGCTCCTGATTTCAGCACTTTCACCATGCCTCCAAGCCCCGTCCCAGGTTCTTTGCACGCCTTCAGGAAAGCGTTCGGATCTGAGAAGTGCCTTGCAGACTTCAAATGATTTCAAGCGCAATTCGCTCGTGTTGGCACTTATAAGAAATGCAATCATACTGACTTAGAGAATATGAAGATGGATTATAAGGAAATTATGAATTCCATTGAGGATCCACTAAGAGAATTGACTCAGTACGATCTTATTCTCCTCAAAGCTGGAACAGAGCTGGCCACGAAAATGAGAAATGCTGATTCAGGTGAGAGCCCCACGAGTTCTTGTGAGATTTTGTTAACTCTCAGAACTTTACGATGCCTAATTTGGCCTCTACCTCAACCAATTCTTGTAGTTTTAAATTTCAGGTCGAAGCTGTGAAACTCCCCCTTAACTGACTTTGATTAAAATTGTAAAAAAAAAATTCCAAATAGGCATACGGCTTGTTTGATTATGCTGATTCAGGTGAGAGCCCCACGAGTTCTTGTGAGATTTTGTTAACTCTCAGAACTTTACTGTGCCTAATATGGCCTCCACCTCGACCAATTCTTGTAGTTTTAAACTTCAAGCCGAATCTGTGAAACTCCCCCTTAACTGACTCTGATTAAAATTGTAGAACAAAAATTCCAAATAGGCATACGGCTTGTTTGATAATGCTGATTCAGGTGAGAGCCCCACGAGTTCTTGTGAGATTTTGTTAATTTACAGAACTTTACGGTGCCTAATTTGGCCTCTACCTCGACCAATTCTTGTAGTTTTAACTTTCAAGCCGAAGCTGTGAAACTCCCCCTTAACTGACTCTGATTAAAATTGTAAAAAAAAAAAATTCCAACTAGATATACGGCTTGTTTGATAATGCTGATTCAGGTGAGAGCCCCACGAGTTCTTGTGAGATTTTGTTAACTCTCAGAACTTTACGGTGCCTAATTTGGCCTCTACCTCGACCAATTCTTGTAGTTTTAACCTTCAAGCCGTAGCTGTGAAACTCCCCCTTAACTGACTCTGATTAAAATTGTAAAAAAAAAAAATTCCAACTAGGTATACGGCTTGTTTGATAATGCTGATTCAGGTGAGAGCCCCACGAGTTCTTGTGAGATTTTGTTAATTTACAGAATTTACGGTGCCTAATTTGGCCTCTACCTCGACCAATTCTTGTAGTTTTAACCTTCAAGCCGTAGCTGTGAAACTCCCCCTTAACTGACTCTGATTAAAATTGTAAAAAAAAAAATTCCAACTAGGTATACGGCTTGTTTGATAATGCTGATTCAGGTGAGAGCCCCACGAGTTCTTGTGAGATTTTGTTAACTCTCAGAACTTTACGGTGCCTAATTTGGCCTCTACCTCGACCAATTCTTGTAGTTTTAACCTTCAAGCCGTAGCTGTGAAACTCCCCCTTAACTGACTCTGATTAAAATTGTAAAAAAAGAAAATTCCAACTAGGTATACGGCTTGTTTGATAATGCTGATTCAGGAGAGAGCCCCACGAGTTCTTGTGAGATTTTGTTAATTTACAGAACTTTACGGTGCCTAATTTGGCCTCTACCTCGACCAATTCTTGTAGTTTTAACCTTCAAGCCGTAGCTGTGAAACTCCCCCTTAACTGACTCTGATTAAAATTGTAAAAAAAAAAATTCCAACTAGGTATACGGCTTGTTTGATAATGCTGATTCAGGTGAGAGCCCCACGAGTTCTTGTGAGATTTTGTTAATTTACAGAACTTTACGGTGCCTAATTTGGCCTCCACCTCGACCAATTCTTGTAGTTTTAACCTTCAAGCCGTAGCTGTGAAACTCCCCCTTAGCTGACTCTGATTAAAATTGTAAAAAAAAAAAAATTCCAACTAGGTATACGGCTTGTTTGATAATGCTGATTCAGGTGAGAGCCCCACGAGTTCTTGTGAGATTTTGTTAATTTACAGAACTTTACGGTGCCTAATTTGGCCTCTACCTCGACCAATTCTTGTAGTTTTAACCTTCAAGCCGTAGCTGTGAAACTCCCCCTTAACTGACTCTGATTAAAATTGTAAAAAAAAAAATTCCAACTAGGTATACGGCTTGTTTGATAATGCTGATTCAGGTGAGAGCCCCACGAGTTCTTGTCAGATTTTGTTAATTTACAGAACTTTACGGTGCCTAATTTGGCCTCTACCTCGACCAATTCTTGTAGTTTTAACCTTCAAGCCGTAGCTGTGAAACTCCCCCTTAACTGACCCTGATTAAAATTGTAAAAAAAAAAATTCCAACTAGGTATACGGCTTGTTTGATAATGCTAATTCAGGTGAGAGCCCCACGAGTTCTTGTGAGATTTTGTTAATTTACAGAACTTTACGATGCCTAATTTGGCCTCTACCTCGACCAATTCTTGTAGTTTTAACTTTCAAGCCGAAGCTGTGAAACTCCCCCTTAACTGACTCTGATTAAAATTGTAAAAAAAAAAAAATTCAAATAGGCAAACGGCTTGTTTGAAACCTGGACCCCTCCCCACTCCTATTCCAGCCGTAATTCCACGAGAACCAATTATCTGCTCCATATAGATGCGAAATGTTTTATCTTTTACTTGAATTTTTTGAATGAAAACTAGTTCAATTTTCTTTTATTTTCACCAGAATTTATAGGGAAGCAGGGTAAATTCCAAATTATATCATGAAAATTCTTCATCAGTTCATGAGTTATAGTTGGCACATGCGTACATGAAATTGCAACTGAACGGACATGGACAACAAACACGCATGTACAAAAATAATCGTATCTCTGAAAATATTGGGTTGTCTGTAAACTATGCTTTTTTTCTTTTGATAAATATCAACTTTTGATGTTATTTGAGCTAGCTCACCAGGCTCGGCCCATGATCTTTTGCCTTCAATGTTACTGTAAACAATTTATTTTGCCGTCACCAGTTATCAATCGCTCCAAAAATGGATCATTTTGGATGCACTTCAAAATCAAATTACATATGCCGATACGTTGTGTTAAATAAATTCCTTGAAGTTCATGTGGAATACAGACATCGAGCTTTTTTCATAATTAAGTTATTTTAAATGGTCATCAATGGTTGTTTTGAATGAATGTAGAATCTCAGCAAGCTCACCCGCAGTTAGTTATGTGACGATCAACTTCAATAACTGTTCGTCATCATCCTTCTCAGTTGGTTCACAATGTTTTTAAATCAAAGTGCAACACGTTATTGCGTGTTGCACTTTGATTTTAAAACACCAGAACGAAATTTTGTAAACCAATTCTGCCATATGCCTGCTGTTAGTGCTGTTAAGACCCAGACCGTCCGACCTACCAGAAAGCTGTAAGGTAACCATTTGAAGCCTGCTGTTAGTGCATCATCACCATACACACCACAAACTTTTTGTGTGCATCTGCAACTCTGTCATTTTTACGGAATTAAACGAGTAAAATATGACGAAAATGTTTATTTTTATCTTCCATTCTTCAACATAAAACGCCTAGGACGCGGTATCCCTGTGTTTAGCGCGCAGGAATTGCATTCGGTAGGCCCGGGTTCGATTCCCGCCACTGTCAAAACTGCCGCCGTGTTCACGCGGAGTACGATCACGTTAAACATGTCGGTCCGTAAGTCCTTCCGAAAGGTTGTTGATAAGGAAAGGAGGGTGCGGTTCTTATGGATGCCTCTCCCACTGTGTTCCTGTCTAAATTGGGTGGCACTTCCCGGCCGTCCAAACAGTTACCTTACACCTTTCTGTTAGGTCGGACGGTCTGGGTCTCAACAGCAACATAAAATGCCTACGTAAACATCCCGCGATTTTGATAAGTTTTGTTTAAAACGCACGCTGAAATGTCAGTTGACATAATACGTTCTCAAAAAATTATTTCATAAAATCGTCTGCGTGCTACAACATCTACATTACGGAAAACCGAAATTAGTTTCCGAAAAACCCAATAGTTCAATCGTGTTCTAACGTCCATAAAATGTGCAAATTTAATAAAAACACCATTTCGAATACTTGACCCGGCAACAATAATTTTACTATACACAGTATGTTATGTCGAAGGAGTGTCGAAAGCCCAGGCCAACCGACTCGTCCGAAGACAAAGAGTAGCAAGATGATAGGCCGGGACAGTATGTTATGTGTTACTGTTAATATAAAAATGCTTTGAATATTGCGGAAAAAACAGCCTAAGGCTGCATAGCTGAGTTCACATGTTCAAAGGTCTATTAGAAAAGGGATAAAATCTATGCAAAAAATAATAATGAAATGTAAGTGCGGTAAAGGATTTTTTATTGCGGAGGCACTTAGACAAATCATCTATTTACCCCCATATGCCACACATTGACAGAACAAAGATCAAAAAGAAAGTACAATGATCAAGAAGAGTCCAGCTGTTTTATTGCTGCTTATTGCTATTGAGTCCAGCTGCTTAGACACATTTCTTTGATAATGCCCAACAATCTAACAGATTATCAGTGTTTATACCAACCATTGCTCTGCAAAGGACACATGACTCGCTATTGTAGATGTTGATACGATGTAGGTGTTTGGCTAGGCAATCATGGCCTGTCAATAATCTGAAATCCTGCTGTGCTATACTGAGAGGGCCGGCAGGGATGTTTGTGTTTTTCAGCCACTCAGGATTTATTTCTGTATTTAATTTTTTTATTATTATTTCTACCAGCAGATCCAAAGTGTATATCGTGTCGACAAATTTGGAGAATAAGTATCCTCTATTTGATCAATTGGTCCGCCATTTTATATCCGTAAATACCACAGTGAGGGGATCCGTAGAATCAGACAATATCTCTACTCTCTCAACTTCATCACACATTTCAATGATAGACACGGCGCCCTTTAGTAATTGCGATCCTACTTTGTATATGATAAAAACGGTCCAATTGAGATTACAATCTTCCTTCTTGATATTGAGTTGAATATTTATCAATCACGGTTTCCTTGCACTAACACAGCAGGCGCGAAAAAAAGTGTCTGCTAGAAACATCATCCCTAAAAATGTGCATTTCAAAATATTAACCGCTGGCTGCGATCACCTTGCAGGTAAATAAGTAAAAGAGAGAAAAATAAAATTAAAGTTACAGTTAAAACCAATTTTAAGAATATTTTAGAAATATTAATTACATTTAAAACATACCAACATGCGCCTGTCACACTTAAATGTTATTAAATTTTGTTAGAACTTTATTCAGAAATTGTAAAAAATTCAAAGAATTAAATATGTTTAACGTGCTTATTTAATAGCATGCTGGATGCACGAGTTTCACAATCGTTTCACAAACCAAATGCGGCCGCGGATCCAGACGCAACTGAACGGTCCTGCAGAAGACCAGACATGATATGTCCAGTATATGTAAGATTTAATGGTCTTTTCAGTATAACGAAGTAGTCTCAATAGCTCTAAATTGACATTAGATAAATTTTAATCAACCGTACAGTGTATTTTCATGCCGCGCACATACCCAGCCAATATTATCCAAAGAAGATAAATAGACCACGGTTATTTGTTCTACTTCTTAAATTTGCAGCAGCCTTCTTTATTAGGCACAGCTGTCTAGATTGTTAGTTGCGGAAGGTAGAGCCATTTTGTTTAAACGAATTCATTTATTATATAAATTAAACTTTTGAAATATTACCGGTATGTATAGATAGTGTGAAAAAATAATTCACTTTTAATTTTTCACAATCCCATACTCTGTGGAGAGATAGAATAATATTATTTGCGTTGGAGTTCAACTAAGGATTATCGACGTGAGTGCCAGTGAAAACATTTTCCTACTACTTTTCATCATATAACAAAATAAAATTAATAATTTAGACTTGAAATGATAGATTTAGTGCCAATATGAAATCCACACAAAAATATTTTTTCTATTTGTTCATTTATTAAATAGTGTAGAGTAATATAGCACCTGTGGGCATGGCGATTTGTAATGAAACTATCCGCCAATATACCCAGCCAATATTATCCAAAGAAGATAAATAGACCACGGTTATTTGTTCTACTTCTTAAATTTGCAGCAGCCTTCCTTATTAGGCACAGTTGTCTAGATTGTAGGTTGCGGAAGGTAGAACCATTTTGTTTTTGTAGTAGTGTCGTACAAGACAGAGCACCAGGCGCGAAGCGCCTTTAATCTCCAGTTTCAATATGTGGTTCTTATCGTCAAACTGTGACATTAATTCAGTGACCCTAATTGGAGGTTCGAGGTTTTTATTTACTACTTTTTATTATTTGTCCTAGCTCCTAGTGTGGCAGTTTGTTGCACATTTAGAGTTTAAGCAGTTTGGGGGGTTGATGCAGATCTAAGGGTTACCTAGCGTTTTGGCAGTTTAGAGTTTAGAATATTTTTTTTATAAAATAAAAGTCGCGAGTTTTATTTAAAAATCAGATGTTTGAGGTGGGATCTTTTAATTCCGATTATCGATGTTTAGAACAGCGCGGGGTCTCTTACGAGATTTGGCCTTGCGATGATCATAGTCATGCAGATTGAATAACAGTTCGTTTGGGACGGATGGCAAATTTCTGTAAAATTTAAGCGCTAGCTTTTTAATTTGGGCTCTAACAGTTTTTATTTTGAAGTCATTCCTAATTACCGAGTTTCTTAAGTACCTGGGAGCTTTCCTGATAATCCGTAGGATTTTGTTTTGTTTTGTCTCTAGGAGGTCTATTGTAGTTTTACAGGCATATCCCCATACGGGTGCTGCATACAGCATTCCCGGGCGGATGACCGATTTATAAATTAGAAGTTTATTTTGATAACTTAGATTTCCGTTTCCTATCATTGGGTATAAGGCTCCTGTGGCCATGTACGCTTTTTTGATTAAGTTCGTTACGTGCTGTTTCCAGGTTAGGTGGGAATCTATCGTTACACCTAGGTATTTAGTAGATTTTTCCGCTTTTAGGGCATGGTTGTTTATGTACAGAGGCGGCGGAGGTTTACGTTTTCTAGAGAAATAAATCCAATGACATTTATTGGGGTTTAATTTTATTCGCCATTTTTCCAGCCAAGTTTGGAGTATGTCTAAGTGTTGTTGTAGCTGTCTGTGCATTACTGAGACATAGGGGTGTTTTGCAAGTATCGCACTGTCGTCTGCATAGAGTGCCAGCTCTGTGTTTGGAGTCCTAGGGATGTCGTTCAGGTATATGTTAAAGAGTGTCGGGCCCAGGATAGAACCTTGCGGTACACTACTTTTAATGAGCTTGGGTGTAGATAAGTTACCTCCTACTCTGACCTGAAAGTGTCTGTTATTTAAGTATGAGATTAAAAGTTTGACAAGAGCGTCAGGGACTTTTAAAGTGATCAATTTGTACGCTAATCCACAGTGCCATACTTTATCAAAGGCTTTTTGTATGTCCAGAAAAATCGCAGCTGTGGGTGTCTTGTTATTGAGACCAGAAGATATGTACTCTACCACTCTCAGCAATTGATGAGTGGTGGAGTGCTTTGGCCGAAATCCAAACTGCTCCGGAATGATAATGTCATTCTCACTAAGGTGCGTGTTCAGTCTCTTAAGAATAATTTTCTCAGTAATTTTACTAAGTGTCGGTAGCAAGCTAATTGGTCTGTAGTTGGCTGGAATTGTGGCATCCTCACCAGGCTTATGGATTGTTATAATTATCGCTTCCTTCCATTCTTTGGGGAAATAGTTTAGTTTTAATATTTTATTTATTAAGATAGTCAAGTAACATATTACGTTTAAGGGTAGGTTTTTAACCGCAATATTTCTGATTTTGTCGTGCCCTGGGCTTATACGGTTTTTGAGATTTTTAATAATTTCTACTATCTCCTGCGGGGTAGCTGGGTCAATCTCAGCCGTTACTGGGGAATTCCTGAAGTTATTTAAAGTTTGACTAACCATTCTTAGGGTGTCCTGACACATTAGATCGTGGTTTGGTTGGAATTGTTTTTCATAATGGCTTGCGAGCGCCTCGGCTTTTTCCTCGTCTGAGTACGCGATTTTAGCACCATCTATTAGTGGCGGGAGCTTAATTTGAGGTTTCCTGAGTCTTTTTGCGAATTGCCAGAGCGATACGTCTTCTGGGCTAAGGGATTCGATTAGTTCTTTATACTGTTGCTGCTTTTCTGCGACAATTTTTTCCCTGACTTTGCACGTGAGTCTGTTAAGCTCCCTTTTAAGGGCGGGGTCTCTGTTAGCCTGCCATGTCTTACGTATTCTATTCCTTTGCCTGACTAATTGTTTGACATGGTGGGAAAGTGTGGGCATTTTTGGAGACTCACGATGTGTTGTAGCAGAGGCAATTGCTCTCTTGATTTCTGTTGTGAGTGTGTGCGTGGCAGAGTCAATATCCGCCGTGCTCATTATGTTAGCAAACCATTTTGTTTAAACGAATTCATTTATTATATAAATTAAACTTTTGAAATATTACCGGTATGTATAGATAGTGTTAAAAAATAATTCACTTTTAATTTTTTATAATCTCATACTCTGTGGAGAGATAGAATAAAATAGAGAGAGGAAAATTAAATTAGATAAAGAGAGGAAAATTAAAATAAAAGTTACAGTTAAAGTCAATTTTAAGAATATTTTAGAAATATTAATTACATTTAAAACATACCAACATGCGCCCGTCACACTTAAATGTTATTAAACTTTGTTAGATCTTTATTCAGAAATCGTAGAAAATTCAAAGAATTAAATATGTTTAACATGTTTATTTAATAGCATGCTGGATGCACGGGTTTTACAATCATTTCAGAAACCAAGTGCGGCCGCGGATCCAGGTGAAACTGAACGGCCCTGCAGAAGACCAGACATATGACATATTCAATGTATCTAAGATTTAATGGTCTTTTCAAAATAACGAAATAGTGTTCAATAGCTCTAAATTGATATTAGAGAAATTTTAATTAACCCTACACAGTGTATTTTCATGTCGCGTTCATGGCCAGCCAGATTTATCGAAGAAAATAAACAGACTACGATTATTCGGGCTATCTATTACATTTGCAGTAGCCTTAATCTTTAGTAACTCTCTGGATTGTATTGCTTGCAAGTTGCGCACCTTACATTTTAAACGAAAACATTTATTATCCAAATTTAACTTTAAAAATATTACCTGTACGTATAGATAGTGTGAAAAAATAATTCACATTTAGTTTTTCACAATCCCATACTCTGTGGAGAGATAGAATAATATTATTTGCGTTGGAGTTCAACTAAGGATTATCTACGTGACTGCCAGTGAAAACATTTTCCTACTACTTTTCATCATATAACAAAATAAAATTAATAATTTAGACTTGAATTGATAGATTTAGTGCCAATATGAAATCCTCACAAAAATATTTTTTCTATTTGTTCATTTATTAAATAGTGTAGAGTAATATAGCACCTGTGGGCATGGCGATTTGTAATGAAACTATCCGCAGAAAAAAAATTCCCCCCCCCCCCGTCTTTCATACGTTTTTATTGTAAATAAATTATATTTCAATACCTCAAGAAAACACCGAATGTTAAAAATGGGAGTGGTGAAATGTGGGCGTGATCATGTACGCAAATGATACATATATCAGATGTTCACAAATAAATCTCGTAAATATTTTTTACACAATACTTATTTTTTAGAATTGAATCAGAATTTCCAATGCATTAAAATATGTACACAGTTCTTCAAAAATTAAACCAGAAGCATTATCGTGCATAATTCATAAAGTTCTACACCAATCCCCACCACCGACCACACAAATAGCTACTGTAAGCCTTCGGGTCATTCGTGTGGTCTGGGTTTTTAATTTTCTCACCAATCCCCACCAAATTTCACGGAAAAATACTGTTACAGTCAAAAACGGGATCTGCTGGAAATGGTATATTGTATTAAGCATAAAATATTTGAAGACTTCTTCGAAAAATATAGGAAATTTATGTTATGTACTCTGTGTGAAACGGAACCTGCACAATGCGAAAACGAGAGACCAATTTAAAATAATTTGCCAATAGAGCACCTATTGTAACGGACCAAGAACGGAAAAATCATCCAACTATTTTAGACATTTATGTTCCTGACAACTATATTTCACAGCATTCACTATTAAATCATATGACGATTTTCTGAAAGCTATTTCAAATAATCATTTGATTTTCATTTAATAAGGAGATGCTGAAATGCTAGAAATATTAATCAATGCATGATTTTTAACTGAATGTCGGATCATTAGTAAAATATACACTATTTTGAAAGAATTTGGTTCTGGACCGGGTCGTGTTTCGACTAGCTCCTGATTTCAGCACTTTCACCATGCCTCCAAGCCCCGTAACAGGTTCTTTGCACGCCTTCAGGAAAGCGTTCGGATCTCAGAAGTAAGTGCCTTGCAGATTTCAAAAGATTTCAAGCGCAATTCGCTCTTGTTGGCACTTATAAGAAATGCAGTCATACTGACTTAGAATATGAATATGGATTATGAGGAAATTATGAATTCCATTGAGGATCCACTAACAGAATTGACTCAGGACGTTCTTATTCTCCTCAAAGTTAGAACAAGAGCTGGTCACTAAAGAGAGAAATGCTGATTCAGATGAGAGCCCCACGAGTTCTTCTTGTGAGATTTTGTTAACTTTCAGAACTTTACGATGCCTAATTTGGCCTGTACCTCGACCAATTCTTGTAGTTTTAAACTTCAAGCCGAAGCTGTGAAACACCCCCTTAACGGACTCAGATGATGAAAATTATAAAAAAAATTCCAAATAGGCATACGGCTTGTTTTGAGACCTGGACCCCCCCCCCTCCTATCCCAACCGTAATTCCACGAGAACCAAGTATCTGCTACATATAGATGTAAAATGTTTCATCTTTTACTTGAATTTTTTGAATGAAAACAAAGAACTAGTTCTATTTTCTTTTATTTTCACGAAAATTTATAGGGAACCAGGGTAAATCACAAACTATATCATGAAAATTCTTCATCAGTTCGTAAGTTATAGTTGACACATGCGTACATGAAATTGAAACTGAACGGACATGGACAACACAAACGCATATACAAAAATAATCGTACCTCTGAAAATATTGGACTGTCTGTAAACTATGTTTTTTTTCTTTTGATAAATATCAGCTTTTGATGTTATTTGAGCTAGCTCACCAGGCTCGGCCCATGATCTTTTGCTTTCAATGTTACTGTAAACAATCCATTTTACCGTCACCAGTTATATATCGCTCCAAAAACGGATCATTTTGGATACACTTCAAAATCAAATCACATATGCCGATACGTTGTGTTAAATAAATTCCTTGAAGTTCATGTGGAATCCAAACATCGAGCTTTTTTCATAATTAAGCTATTTTAAATGGTCATCAATGGTTGTTTTGAATGAATTTAGAATCTCAGCAAGCTCACCCGCAGTTAGTTATGTGACGATCAGCTTCAATAACTGCTTTATAATCGTCATCATCCTTCTCAGTTGGTTCACAATAACGTGTTGCACTTTGATTTAAAAATACCAGAACGAAATTTTGTAAACCAATTCTGCCATATCCCTGCTGTTAGTGCTGTTGAGACCCAGACCGTCCGACCGACCAGAAAGGTGTAAGGTAACAGTTTGGAGCCTGCTGTTAGTGCATCATTTGCAGCTCTTTTACTTTTACGGAATTAAAAAAGTAAAATGGGATGAAAATGTTTGTTTCTATCTTCCATTCTTCAACATAAAACGTCTAGGACGCGGTAGTCCTGTGTTTAGCGTGCAGGAATTGCACTCGATAGGGCCGGGTTCGATTCCCGCCACTGCCAAAACTGCCGCCGTGTTCACGCGGAGTATGATCACGTTAAACATGTCGGTCCGTAAGTCCTTCCGAGAGGTTGGTGATAGGGAAAGGAGGGTACAGTCCCTATGGATGCCTCCCCCACTGGGTTCCGGTTTAAATTGAGTGGCACTTCCCGGCCGTCGAAACAGTTACCTTACACCTTTCTGTTAGGTCGGACGGACAGGGTCTCAACAACAACATAAAACGCCTAAGTAAACATCCCGCGATTTTGATAAATTTTGTTTAAAACGCACGCTGAAATGTCAGTTGACATAATACGTTTTCAAAAAATTATTTCATAAAATCGTCTGCGCCCTACAACATCTACATTACGGAAAACCGAAATTAGTTTCCGACCAACCCAATAGTTCAATCGTTTTCTTACATCCATAAAATGTGGAAATTTAATAAAAACACGATTTCGAGTACTCGACTCTGCTACAATAATTTTACTATACACAGTATATTATGTGTTATTTTCAATGTAAAAATGCTTTAAATATTGATGAATAAACAGCGTAAGACTCCACAGCTGAATTCTCAGGTTCAAAAGTGCTGTTTGAAAAAGGATAAAATCTATACAAAAATTATAACAAAATGTAAATGCGGTAAAGGATTTTTTACAGCAAATGCACTTAGACAAATAATCTATTAACCCTTATGTGGCACACATTGACAGAACAAAGATCAAAAAGAAAGTACAATGATCAAGAAGAGTCCAGAGCTGCTTTATTGCTGCTTATTGCCATTGAGTCCAGCTGCTTAGACACATTTCTTTGATAATGCCCACCATTCTAAGAGATTGTCAGTGTTTATACTAACCATTGCTCTGCATAGGACACACGACGCGCTATTGTAGATGTTAATACAATGTAGGTGTTTGGCTAGGTAATCCTGGCCTGTCAATAATCTGAAATCCTGCTGTGCTATACCGAGAGAGCCGGTAGGGATGTTTGTGTTTTTCAGCCACTCTGGATTTATATCTGCATTTAAATTTTTTTATTATAATTATTCTACCAGCAGATCGAAAGTGTATGTCGTGTCGACAAATTTGGAGAATAAATATCCTCTATTTGATCAATTGGTCCTCCATTTTATATCCGTAAATACCACAGTGAGGGGATCCGTAGAATCAGACAAAATCTCCACTCTCTCTACTTCATCACACATTTCGATGATAGACACGGCCGCCCTTTAATAATTGCGGTACTACTTTGTATATGATAAAAACGGTCCAATTGAGATTACAACAATATTCCTTCTTGAGAATGAGTTGAATATTTATCACTCGCGGTTTTCTTGCACTCACACAGCAGGCGCGATAAAAAGTCCCTCCTAGAAACATCATCCCTAAAAATGTGCATTTCAAAATATTAACCGCTGGCTGCGATCACCTTGCAGGTAAATAAATAAAAGAGAGGAAAATTAAATTAAAATTTAAGTCAATTTTAAGAATATTTTGGGAATATTAATTACATTTAAAACATACCAAAATGCGCCTGTCACACTTAAATGTTGTTAAACTTTGTTAGAACTTTATTCAGAAATTGTAGAAAATTCAAATTAAATGTGTTTAACGTGTGTATTTAATAGCATGCTGGATGCACGGGTTTTAATATCATTTCACAAACCAAATGCGGTCGCGGATCCAGACGCAACTGAGCGGCCCTGCAGAAGACCAGACATATGATATGTGCAGTATATATAAGATTTAATGGTCTTTTCAATATAACGAAGTAGTCTCAATAGCTCTAAATTGACATTAGAGAGATTTTAGTCAACCGTACACAGTGTATTTTGATGCCGCGCACATAGTCAGCCAATATTATCCAAGGAAGATAAATAGACCATGGTTATTTGTTGTATTTATTAAATTTGCAGCATCCTTCCTTATTCGGCGCAGCTGTCTAGATTGAATGTAGACGAGGTGGTATATAATCCGTTATACGTAGTGTCGTACAAGACAGAGCACCAGGCGCGAAGCGCCTTTAATCTCCAGTTTCAATATGTGGTTCTTATCGTCAAACTGTGACATTAATTCAGTGACCCTAATTGGAGGTTCGATGTTTTTATTTACTACTTTTTATTATTTATCCTAGCTCCTAGTGTGGCAGTTTGTTGCACATTTAGAGTTTAAGCAGTTCGGGGGGTTGATGCAGATCTAAGGGTTACCTAGCGTTTTGGCAGTTTAGTGTTTAGAATATTTTTTTTTTTTTTTTTTTTATAAAATAATAGTCGCGAGTTTTATTTTAAAATCAGATGTTTGAGGTGGGATCATTTAATTCCGATTATCGATGTTTAGAACAGCGCGGGGTCTCTTACGAGATTTGGCCTTACGATGATCATAGTCATGCAGATTGAATAACAGTTCGTTTGGAACGCATGGCAAATTTCTGTAAAATTTAAGCGCTAGCTTTTTAATTTGGGCTCTAACAGTTTTTATTTTGAAGTCATTCCTAATTACCGAGTTTCTTAAGTACCTGGGAGCTTTCCTGATAATCCGTAGGATTTTGTTTTGTTTTGTCTCTAGGAGGTCTATTGTAGTTTTACAGGCATATCCCCATACGGGTGCTGCATACAGCATTCCCGGGCGGATGACCGATTTATAAATTAGGAGTTTATTTTGATAACTTAGATTTCCGTTTCCTATCATTGGGTATAAGGCTCCTGTGGCCATATACGCTTTTTTGATTATGTTCGTTACGTGCTGTTTCCAGGTTAGGTGGGAATCTATCGTTACACCTAGGTATTTAGTGACAATTTCCATTTATTACGTAGTGTCGTACAAGACAGAGCAACAGGCGCGAAGCGCCTTTAATCTCCAGTTTCAATATGTGGTTCTTATCGTCAAACTGTGACATTAATTCAGTGACCCTAATTGGAGGTTCGAGGTTTTTATTTACTACTTTTTATTATTTGTCCTAGCTCCTAGTGTGGCAGTTTGTTGCACATTTAGAGTTTAAGCAGTTTGGGGGGTTGATGCAGATCTAAGGGTTACCTAGCGTTTTGGCAGTTTAGTGTTTAGAATATTTTTTTTTTTTTATAAAATAATAGTCGCGAGTTTTATTTTAAAATCATATGTTTCAGGTGGGATCATTTAATTCCGATTATCGATGTTTAGAACAGCGCGGGGTCTCTTACGAGATTTGGCCTTGCGATGATCATAGTAATGCAGATTGAATAACAGTTCGTTTGGAACGGATGGCAAATTTCTGTAAAATTTAAGCGCTAGCTTTTTAATTAGGGCTCTAACAGTTTTTATTTTGAAGTCATTCCTAATTACCGAGTTTCTTAAGTACCTGGGAGCTTTCCTGATAATCCGTAGGATTTTGTTTTGTTTTGTCTCTAGGAGGTCTATTGTAGTTTTACAGGCATATCCCCATATGGGTGCTGCATACAGCATTCCCGGGCGGATGACCGATTTATAAATTAGGAGTTTATTTTGATAACTTAGATTTCCGTTTCCTATCATTGGGTATAAGGCTCCTGTGGCCATATACGCTTTTTTGATTAAGTTCGTTACGTGCTGTTTCCAGGTTAGGTGGGAATCTATCGTTACACCTAGGTATTTAGTATATTTTTCCGCTTTTAGGGCATGGTTGTTTATGTACAGAGGCGGCGGAGGTTTACGTTTTCTTGAGAAATAAATCCAATGACATTTATTGGGGTTTAATTTTATTCGCCATTTTTCCAGCCAAGTTTGGAGTATGTCTAAGTGTTGTTGTAGCTGTCTGTGCATTACTGAGACATAGGGGTGTTTTGCAAGTATCGCACTGTCGTCTGCATAGAGTGCCAGCTCTGTGTTTGGAGTCCTAGGGATGTCGTTCAGGTATATGTTAAAGAGTGTCGGGCCCAGGATAGAACCTTGCGGTACACTACTTTTAATGAGCTTGGGTGTAGATAAGTTATCTCCTACTCTGACTTGAAAGTGTCTGTTATTTAAGTATGAGATTAAACGTTTGACAATAGCGTCAGGGACTTTTAAAGTGATCAATTTGTACGCTAATCCACAGTGCCATACTTTATCAAAGGCTTTTTGTATGTCCAGAAAAATCGCAGCTGTGGGTGTCTTGTTATTGAGACCAGAAGATATGTACTCTACCACTCTCAGCAATTGATGAGTGGTGGAGTGCTTTGGCCGAAATCCAAACTGCTCCGGAATGATAATGTCATTCTCACTAAGGTGCGTGTTCAGTCTCTTAAGAATAATTTTCTCAGTAATTTTACTAAGTGTCGGTAGCAAGCTAATTGGTCTATAGTTGGCTGGAATTGTGGCATCCTCACCAGGCTTGTGGATTGCTATAATTATCGCTTCCTTCCATTCTTTGGGAAAATAGTTTAGTTTTAATATTTTATTTATTAAGATTGTCAAGTAACATATTACGTTTAAGGGTAGGTTTTTAACCGCAATATTTCTGATTTTGTCGTGCCCTGGGCTTTTACGGTTTTTGAGATTTTTAATGATTTCTACTATATCCTGCGGGGTGGCTGGGCTAATCTCAGCCGTTACCGGGGAATTCTTGAAATTATTTAAAGTTTGTCTGACCATTCTTAGGGTGTCCTGACACATTAGATCGTGGTTTGGTTGGAATTGTTTTTCATAATGGCTTGCGAGCGCCTCGGCTTTTTCCTCGTCTGAGTACGCGATTTTAGCACCATCTATTAGTGGCGGGAGCTTAATTTGAGGTTTCCTGAGTCTTTTTGCGAATTGCCAGAGCGATACGTCTTCTGGGCTAAGGGATTCGATTAGTTCTTTATACTGTTGCTGCTTTTCTGCGACAATTTTTTCCCTGACTTTGCACGTGAGTCTGTTAAGCTCCCTTTTAAGGGCG
This sequence comes from Amaurobius ferox, assembly GCA_951213105.1. Taxonomy (NCBI): domain Eukaryota; kingdom Metazoa; phylum Arthropoda; class Arachnida; order Araneae; family Amaurobiidae; genus Amaurobius; species Amaurobius ferox. Next base: position 46,399,193 of record OX578146.1, read on the forward strand.
GGGTCTCTGTTAGCCTGCCATGTCTTACGTATTCTGTTTCTTTGCCTGACTAATTGTTTGACATGGTGGGAAAGTGTGGGCATTTTTGGAGACTCACGATGTGTTGTGGCAGAGGCAATTGCTCTCTTGATTTCTGTTGTGAGGTGAGTGTGTGCGTGGCAGAGTCAATATCCGCCGTGCTCATTATGTTAGGTACTGCTAAGTGCGGCTCGAAGAGTGCTCTTTTGAATGCTTCCCAGTTGACCCTCTCTTGTCCCAAAGAGGCTGGAAGAGGTGTGTTCAGGTCGAATGTCACCAGTACCGGCAGATGATCCGAGTCGAATTCATCCAAGGTACTAATAGTGTGAGCGTAATCTATGTTTCGCGTTAGGACAAAGTCTATAAATGAGCCGTTGGCGCCTGAGAAGCAGGTTGGTGTCGACGGTACAATAATGTTAGTGTTTGTCGTGTTCAGCAGTCTGTGTATCTGTGTACCGCGTGAATTGGCTCTCCTACAGCCCCACGCTCGGTGGTGCGCGTTGAAGTCGCCTGCGAGTATAGTGTTTGGATATCGCGCGAAAAGCAGTTCCAGTTGCGCAGCTACATCTACTCTACTCATATTTTTGACATATGTTGAGGTTAGGATAAACGGGTTAGTATTATTAATTTTAATTTTTATACTAGTATTTTCTATACCTTGAAGATTTATGTTGTTTAGTTCCTCGTGGGGAATATTTCTTTTAATGTATACTGCTGTTCCTCCATGGGGCGTTCTAGCATTAGTATTTGAGCTAAGATTATGATAGCATATATAGTTGGCTATGTTTAGTTTTTTACTTTCTCTAACTTTAGTTTCCTGAATTAATAAGGCGTCTACGTCATTTTCATTTACATAGTTCCTAAGTTCATTTATTCTTGGAGATATGCCGTTCGCATTCCAAAATATTATTTTTAAGGATTCTTTTTGGGACCTAGCCATGACGGGTTTGATTCTCACTGTTATTTTTAAAGTCCACGATTATTTTAAGGGCCTCAAAGACCATTACCATAGGATCGCTCTTTTTTTGTACTAACTCTGCGAACTGCATCAACAGATGTTTTATGTCGTCTAGATTGAACATGCTAATAAATCCTCTGATGAGGTTGATGATATCCTCCATCTTTTCAGCATCAGATTTATCAGTCGGTTCAGTCTCAGCTTCCATTTCCTCAGCCTCAACCGCGGTTTGCACTTTTTTGTGAGTGTCCTTTTGGAACTCGATAGTTTTTTGCTTTTTTTCACCCGTTTTAACTAACGGCTGGGTTTGCGCGATCTCTTCATCCCTGACTCGTTTATTTTGTTTCCAATCCTCAACCTTAATGTCAAGCCTATCCTTTGCCTCCTTTGCCTGTCTGGCTTTTTCTATTTCCGATCTCTTTTTAATGGCAGCTGTAGCTGCTCTTACTTCCTCCAGGGTCAATTCTCTGGAGGTCGATGATTTGGGGGCCTGCTCTTGCACCGATCTGGTAGGTGCTGAAGGTTGGTGTCTTTTTTCCTGTGGCACTATGTGCGAGGAGCCCTGAGGGGGTGCCTGGGGGTTTAGTCCGAGGGATTTTTGCCTCCAAGGTGGTATCTGATTTTTTGGGGGAGGGGCGGCATACTCCGGTGCCTTTCCTCTGTTCCAGGGGTTCTTCGGGCATTGCCTGAAGTTCGCTGGATGGTCTCCATTACAATTTGCACACGTTGCCTTCTCTGTCCTGGGTCTCTGGCAGTCCCGTGTGAAATGATCTTGTGCACACTTCAGGCACTTTGGTGGCATACTGCAGTTCTCAGAGGAGTGGTTGAACTGCTGGCACCGGTAGCAAATCTTAAAGCCCCGTGCTCTGAAGGCCTCTACCTTCACAGCCAAGTATCCTAACCTTGTCAGTCTGTAAATCCTCTGCCAGTCTTCCGTGGGCCTAAGGCTGAGTAAGAAGATCGGCAGGGGTAATCTTGTTTTTGTGTTTCTCAATTGAGAAACCCGGACTACATCTAATCCAATGGATGTTAGCGTCATTGTAATCTCCTCAATGTCATAGTTAGTTGGTAGCCCCTTCAAAACTACCTTTTTTGGCCTTTCAGTTTTTAGGTTTAAACTATGGAAGGGGATTTTCTCGCTAGTCAAATGGCGCTGAACAACCCTATAGGAGTCAGCGTCATTGGGTATGAGTTTGAGCATATCTCCTGAGAGTTTGCCAGATACTTTATTGCCTGTAATTTCATTTAGCGTTTTAAGGAGAGCCTGGTAGTTGTCTCTAAACTTTATGAAGAAACATTCTGCTTTTGGTTCTTTTTTTTCTACCTCCATAATATTTTCTCTAACACTATTTTCAACCGCTTTAGGTTTAGGTGCACTCTTAAATTGAACCGGTTGCGCGGCAATTTCAGCATAAGTCTTAGTTTTAACTTTTTCATTTACAGTTACAACATTATCACTAACCTTTTCATTTACAACACTATCACTAGCAGCATTACAGTCCATGTTATCATGGTCATTAGATTTTAATTTTAAATTTCCATCCTGGTTTTTAGTAGGAGTTCCCTCAGTGTGAGACTCCTCTATCCTAGCCCTTTTACATGGATTTACAACCGTTTCAGTTTTGTCAACAAGTTTAATTTCATTTATTAGTCCTAACTCTAACAGTTTAGCTCTAATTACTCTATCATTATACTCCTCAACTGAGTTAAAGATCACATAAATATCACTATCACAATTTCTAAATTTACCAATGTCACAGCAGAACAAAAAAGAATTCACAAAATTGAACGAACCTAGAATCCGGGAGACTTGGTCCTTGTCCTGTCCGAGGAGTCCATACTTGAGCATATCCTGGATATGCAGTGTCAGCACGTAGATCACCATTCCACAATAGTTCACCGCATCCTTCACTTCCTGGGTCTTTGCGGCAAGAAGTCCAGCGTCCGGCAGGCGTCCAAGATACGCATCCATTGCATCCTTGAGAGGCCGAGCATCGTCACCCTCCAGCTCACTAGCAACTTCCTTCGTCTTCTCCAAAAGGTCGTTGTCAAGATCCATCATAAATCAGGGTCAAATAACTCGAAGTACGAAAAGCACAACCACGTGGGAAAAACACACGTGGCAATCCAAGTTCGAACAGCACAAAATGGCGATACACAGAAAAGTTGAAGATTACTTAGCCCGACGTGCTCTATCGTAACTAGATATAACACGCCCAAGCGTAAGTAAGAAAAGTCACCACAAGATAAAAACAATATCTTCGTAAAATCACAACCTCACACTTCGAAGTCTGAGCTCCGAATGATCCGGACAGTCTGATTGAGTGCCGCATAATCCGTTCAAACGAAACCATTTATTATCTAAATTAAACTTTTGAAATATTTCCGGTATATATAGAGAGTATGAAAAAATAATTCACTTTTAATTTTTCATGATCTCATATTCTGTGGAGAGATCGAATAAAATAGAGAGAGGAAAATTAAATTAGATAAAGAGAGGAAAATTAAAATAAAAGTTACAGTTAAAGTCAATTTTAAGAATATTTTAGAAATATTAATTACATTTAAAACATACCAACATGCGCCCGTCACACTTAAATGTTGTTAAACTTTGTTAGAACTTTATTCAGAAATTGTAGAAAATTCAAATTAAATATGTTTAACGTGTGTATTTAATAGCATGCTGGATGCACGGGTTTTACTATCATTTCACAAACCAAATGCGGCCGCGGATCCAGACGCAACTGAACGGCCCTGCAGAAGACCAGACATATGATATGTTCAGTGTATCTAAGATTTAATGGTCTTTTCAAAATAACGAAGTAGTGTTCAATAGCTCTAAATTGATTAGAGAAATTTTAATTAACCCTACATAGTGCATTTTCATGTCGCGCTCACAGTCAGCCAACGTTATCCGAAGAAGATAAACAGACCACGGTTATTCGCTCTATCTATTAAATTTGCAGCAGCCTTACTCTTTAGTAACTCTCTGGATTGTATTGCTTCCTAGTTGGGCACATTGCGTTTTAAACGAAAACATTTATTATCCAAATTTAACTTTTAAAATATTACCGATCTGTATAGACAGTGTGAAAAATAATTCACCTTTAATTTTTCACAATATCATACTCTGTAAAAAGATAGCATAATGATATCTGTGTTGGAGTTTAACTAAGGATTGTCTAAGTGACTGGCAGTGAAAACATTTTCCTACTACTTTCCATCCTATAATAAAACAAAGTTAATAATTTAAACTTGAAATGACAGAATTAGTGCTAATATGAAATCCACACCAAAAATCATTTCTATTTGTTCAATTATTAAACCATTTTCGCACATGTGGGCATAGTGAATTGTAATGAAGCCATCTTTTTAAAATTTAACCTTACTCCCCCGCCGCCATCTTTCATATTGTATTTATTGTAAATAAACTGTATTTCAATACCCCAGGAAAATACGTAATGCTAAAAATGGGAGTGGTGACATGTGGGCGTGGCCATGTATACTAACGATACATATATCAGCTGTTCACAAATAAATATCGTAAATATTTTCTAAACAATGCTTATTTGCTATAATTGATCATAGTTGTTAGAACTTTCAATGCATTAAATTATGTACACGGTTCTCCAAAAATTAAACCAAAAGCATTATCGTGCATAATTCATAAAGTTCTACAGCTCTCGACACCAAATTTCACAGAAAAATAGTGTTATAGTCAAAAACGGAATCTGCAAAAAACGGTATATTGTAAGAGTAAAATATTTGAAGCCCCCGTCCGAAAATATAGGAAATTTATGTCATTTACCCTGTGTGAAACGAAACCTGCACAACGCGGAAACGAGCGAGAAATTTAAAATAATTCGCTAATACTGCACCTCCTACTGTAAGGAACAAAGAACGAAAAAATCACACAACTGTTTTAGAAATTTATTTCCATGACAACTATTTCACAGCATTTACTATTAAATCATATGACGAATTTTTGAAAACCGTTTCAGAACTTCAACAATTTTCATTTAATCAGAAGATGCTGAAATGCTAGAAATGTTAATCAATGTATGATTTTTAACTGAATGTCGCATCATTAAGTAAGATACACATTATTTAGAAATAATTTGGTTCTAGACGGTGTCGTGTTTCGACTAGCTCCTGATTTCGCCATTTTCACCATGCCGCCAAGCCGCGTGCCAGGTTCTTTGCAAGCCTGTCCCTTGCAGACTTCAAAAGATTCCAAGCGCAATTCGTTCCTGTTGGCTCTTATAAGAAAAGCAGTCATCCCGACTTAGAGAATGTACAGCTGGATTATGAGGAATTTAAGGATCTCATTGAGAATCCACTGAGAGAATTGACTGAATGCGATCTTATTCTCCTCAAAGCTAGAGCAGCTAGAGCACAGCTGGCCATGAAAGAAATGAATGCTGATTTGGTTGAGCCCTTCAAGCGCTCTTCTCGTGAGATTTTTGTTGACTCTCAGAACTTTACAATGCCTAATTTTGCCTCTACTTCGATAAGATCTGGTAATTTTAAACTTCAAACCGAGGCTGTGAAACACACCCTTAACTGACGCAGATGAAGATTTTCAAAAAATTCCAAAAAGGCATACAGCTTGTATTGAGATTCCCCCCCCCCCCTCCTCCCTCCTAACCCAACCGTAAAGCATGTTTTTGACCCTGATTTTTCTTCCCCTTATTCGGCTAATGCCAGGAATGATTAACCTAAACCTATGAAGGAAATACGCCCTTCCCCCCTGTTTATAGTACCGCATGCAAATTGGCATGACTACTTGAATATTTTGAAAATGTTAGCACTCACCCTCACAGGTAGCTTGAGAGGAGACCTATTTAAACTTGAAGTGCGATCTAGAGATGAATTTATTGCAGTGTAACTGAGACTCCTCGACGGTAAAGTTTTATTTAGGACCTTTCTTCTAAATGAAGATAAACCGCTCAAGGTGGTCATTAGAGGATTGCCAGTGCTCACTAATATTGAATTAACTAAAAATAAACTGGAAAACTTTGGATTTGTTATTAACAGTATTACCCAGTTATATAAAGGACCGAAAACGAATTGAGTCTTCATGCCTTTTTTCTACATACAAACCCCTAAAATGCCAGAAAATTTAAAAATCTATGAAGTGAATAGCATTCTCGGTGTTAGTGCGAAAATCGAGCGCTACCGGGGACACTAGAGCGCTACCACACGGTGTTTCTGTTGTTAAAACGGTGCCACGCGGCAAATGCGTGCCATCTTCCACCTAAGTGTGTGAAATGTGCCGGGGACCACAATTCTCGGGACCGTCCCAAGAAAAATGAGACCAAATGTGTTTGCGCTAATTATGGCGGTGACCACCCTGCCAGATGCCGTGGGTGTACAATATGTCCCAAGCCGAAAATCGCTCAGCGAACCATCACTAACGAATTTACTAATAACGCCCGCTCATATGCGGCTGCTTTCAAATCCCAAAATGAGGATTTCCCGAAAATGCCCGAGAAAAAGCCAATTGTAAATTTTAATAGTAAAAATACGCTGGTCAAAGGTGATAACAACAGCAGAGATGATTGGCTAGAATTTATTGATATGATTTTTCGATTCGAAAAGAATGGATACGAAAGAGATTTTCTGCTGAAAGCACTTGAGAACGCTCTCCCTGCCCTTAAAAATTCCAAAACTATTATTGATAGAATCCACCTTATTATAAAAGTGTTTGCAAACTTGTGATACTAAAATAAATAGTTTTTGCTGAAAAGGCCAGTTTGTTATCATCGGAGTTTTCCTATTGAAGGGCTCTAAATCCTTAGTGTAATGGTACACTCCTTTGCTCCGCCCCTTTCCTCATTAGGCATTTGTTCTCATCTCCTGCGGAACAAACACATCCCTATTTGAAATTTCTCTCTATTTCTGTGGAGAAAACTATCTCCTTATTCTAAAATATGCGACACGTTATGGCTGAATCGACTTGCCTAATTCTGTTCAACGTGCTTTGCTACAATCCCAATGGATTCCTATCAAGTTATCTTTCTTTACCATGATTTCGAAAACCTTTTATTTGATCGGAGTTTAAAGCAAACCATTCGGGCTTGCTAGGCCTTCCAAATTGCACAGC